>OY813003.1:15493759-15601259 GCA_963681545.1 Germaria angustata | reverse complement strand
CGTTGTCGGTGTGAGTACGTTTTTTGATACTGTTTATAAGCGCTGGTGGCGGAGGAGTCATGACGGTTGGCTTTTCCAACTCATCGATTATCAAGTAGTCCGGAGACCAGCCATCTAGAAAGACCGGATGATAAGAACCAACATCGTCCTTCCACTGATCCCTTGGCACTGTCCAAGCATCACCTAAGGAACGCCAAAGTTCGGTTTCTTTGCTTGTCACACAATTGATTAGTAAATTGATAGCTTCACGCGTGATCAAGGGATTTATAACTCTAGTTGGCAACTGGGACTCGTAGTACGTATCACTTGCAGCTTCAACAATTAACGCCAAAGGCGTAAACAAAAAGTGAACCAGCTCGGGAGCATTCGGGTCGTGAATATGGGCCTTAAGTTTTGCCAGTAGATTAAAAGATAACTTAAACTTTGCAAATATATCACTAAATTCCTTTTCATGTGGTGGTCGTGTACGCAAGGTCAAAAGACCCTCACCCGGATCTTTTTTCTTTGACTTTCGAATGCGCCTTCTTCTTTCAAGCTCTCGTGAAGCTGCTGCTGCATGTTGTAGACGAGCAATGAATTTCTCGATGTCATCAAAACAATGATTAAGTACATTTACATCTCTTTCATACTTATCACTGGAAACAGAACTAGTTTCGTCATTTAAATTAACACCGCTAAAACCTCCTTCGCCTCCGCCACTTAACACACGCGAATCATGCACACCGCCACCACCACCATGATCCGAATCTGTTTCACCTAAGCCCATAGTTAAGTTATCATTATCTGCTCGCATAGAGTATGCGTGTTGTTGCTCCTTACGCTGTTGGTACCCTGGTTCAATATTTCGAGAGTGCGTTGTCTTATTTTGTCCAACCATTCCGCCATTATTACTATTGGTATCCATATATAAATGGGAGCTGCTACTATGAGATATTTGTTGTGTTTGACGCGCACCTCCTTGTAATATCATTACTTCGCGTTGTTGTAGATCAAAATGACCTCTTTGTAAGTTCTTTAAGTCCTCCACCAAATGTACAGCCGAAACACTTTGTGACTAAAAGGAAATACAAAATAAATAAATTTTATAAATCGATGAACACATTCAATATAACTCCCCGAATCAAAAATTGAAAGTATTTTCATCAGAGTGCCTTCGTAGACTAGTAGGTAGTGTACTAGTCTGGTAGTCCGAAGGTCGCAGGTTAGAGTCCTGCCACAGACTCCGGGTATGTCGGCAGATAAGCCAAGTAGCTTGTGGATCTATTCGACTATTTTGCGATGATATCCATAACCTCTCATAACTTTTGGACCACGTGATCCGATCAGAGTAAAATTTTACACGTACTGAAGCTTTTGATCTCAACTAAATTTCGTGAGAATATAAATCAATTTTACATGGTCGTTTTTGAGAAAATAAGCCAAGCCAAACCAAATAAAACCTCACTGGCCAAAAAATCGCTAGAATCGATTGAGTTGTTCTAAACATATCATTGTAGAACACTTCAAAATTAGTGCTTCAAGAAGTCCAAAACTGCTTCGAATACCCTTAATTCGATCTTAGTCGGTTACTTGTTTGAGAGATATAGTTTTTTAAGCACTGTTTTTATTTATTGAATCTTAAATTTAATTGAACTAATAACAAGTATTCAAATCTTAAATCTAAATTATTACATTTTCTTCTGTGATGTCTTCATATCTCTCGTGTTCGGCTAAGAGCAAGAGATGGTCTCTCTTGCTCTTCTCAACTAAGTGAGACCTGTATAATGTAGAATGTTGCGGGCTAGTGGACTTGGATGATACTCTAGTGTCCTTTGTAGATGTTGACCATAGTATTAACCAAAGGAACGTCTTAGTCTTGACGAATCCGCGAATTTTTAACATACCATATGCTGTAATCATACAGATGATTTTATTTTGGCGCCTTAGAATTTCTCTATGTTGGACGCTGAAGCGGTACCCACCAACTGAATTCCATAACACCATATTGGTTTTAGGATCGCCTTGTATAGAAGAAGCTGCAGTCTAAGCTTAATGTTGAATTTCTCCCCATTAGCCAATAGTTTGAGCAGCATTTATTTTCATTTGCATTAATTTAGCATCTATGTGCGATTTCCATGTTAAGCAATCATCAAGGTGAATGCTAAGGTATTTGACTTCGTTGTGTTGCGCTATTGCTTAACCATTAATTTGGATGGGAGGACATGCTTGCCTTCGTAATATAAAAGTGATTTGAACATATTTTTGCTCGTTCACTTTTATTCTCCATGTTTTTAACCATTTTTTTCAATATTAAAATGTATTCCTGCAACATAAGGGAACCTGCTTGCGCATTTTCATGGATTCTTAGAAAAGCTGTATCATCAGCAAACGTTGATATGTGAACACCACTGCTTGTTGGCATGTCAGAGGCATATATCAAACACAAGATTGAGCCTAATATACTGCCTTGAGGAACTCCTGATTCTATTGGCTGCGGTATGCTTAAAAAGTTTCCTTCTTTTATAATAAATTTGCGACCAGCTAAGTAGCTGGCGAATATGTTGTGAGTGTTTACGGTAAATTCCGCCTCAATTTATTTATTAAACCTTCATGCCATATCAAAGTCCTGGAAACATTAATAAACAGAGCTGAACAATATTTTTTCTTCAAGCGCAGTTCTTACTTACCTTTTTCGCTGCCATTCCTTCCCCAGTTTCCATTCAGATAACGTAAAGAGGCCTTTTAAGCCCTCTGGTGGATCGCAGAGTTGCGGCTAATTCTGTAGCGATTCAGTTTTTTAAATCTAGAAGTCTTAAACTGTTGACTACATTCATTTAGCCTTGTTTTTAGTTGAGGTGAATCTGTGTCATTGCCATTCTCTTCTTGCTCTTCTTTTCTCAACTAGAAGCCTTTCCACGACTACGAATTAAACTCAGTTATACCTCACCTTTCGATGGGTGGAAGAAGTATGCTGAGTAGCCTGTTTAAGACTTGCGTCAAAATTTTTATTGGGATCATCTATATCCGCCGGCGTTCTTAACAGCATGTTCTCCGTGCAACGGGCACTGAGATATTTCTTGTATTTTATCCAGTTAATGTGCGTGGCTGTCATCGCTAAATCGGACGTGAGTGATGAAGATTCATATATGGTTACAATAGTGCGGGTGTGGTATGAAGACAAATCTAAAGAAGTCTCAGCTCCAATAATTTCTATGGGCACACCCTTCACTACTCCTAAATCAATAAAATCAAGAACTTTCTATCGATATGTTGGCCAGTATGTTGGTTGTCCACTCGAAATTGCATTAAAACAGTAAGTTTCACTTTCTAGCGACACCTTCTGCGAAGTGGTCTTCTTAAACTTTAACGCATTTGCATATGGAAATTAATTGGCAGGAGATTTTTGTACAATGCATCAATTAGACTTCATAAAATTAGCGAACGAAACTTGGCTTGTAGATGGTTGTGCTAACTGTGGATAATTTGTGTCCAATAGATTAACAGGCTGAGTTGATGATGAAGTAGATATTTTAGGCAAGGTACGCTTGAAGTGCTCGTAAATAAGGCAACCTCTGTAGTTCGCGGTGTTGTTGCCTCCGCAGTTGCTGCATTATTTGGTTTTTGCGTTATCATTAGGTTTATCGGAGTTTGCAGTACCATGAGGCTCTCCACACACAACGCAAACAGTAGGTAACTTGAAGTACGTTTTTGTACGCCCGTATTCCTGGCAATTGGCACATTGGATGGGTTCAGCCTTTTTATGGGGCTCGTCTATGGTAACTCTTCTGCGCAACAGGTATCTCAAGTTATGAATTGGGTGTATTTTGTTCCTATTTAGCTTCACGTCATTCGATTCGAGTTCTACTGGAGGCAGTGGCTGATGGACTTTCTCCTCTGTTTTTAATGTTAGTAACATTTTTTACTTTATAGCCACAATTCTGGGGCCAGGTAAGAATTAATACCTTTTATTACAATCTCAAGAACTTTAGTACTTTTTAATTGGTATAAACATTTTTCCCACATGTTCAAATACATTGGTTACCTTGCTATAGCCATTTTCGTCGTTTATTTGTATTTTGGTCTCATACAAGTTTCCACGTTTTATCTGTACCATAAAAAGAAACTTTCTCCAATCAATTTAATTAATGCTTTTACCAAATTATTTGAGTTTTGCTCTCTCTTGGACGCGGATACATGATTTTTGACTCATAATAATTACTTCGCTTTCATTTTCTAGTAACGCGAATCTGTTCTGAGTACTGGGCTTGCTTTTATCGTTGTCCTTAGCAATCTTTGCTGAAAAAGCGACTTGAGACCTTGTTAATGATAATTCAGTCTGCTTTAAATTGGGATTTTCTCCCTGGCTATTGACGTTATCATTTTTAGTAGTTATGTTGAAATGTGTTGCTGAACTTATTAAAGCACTCACCGGAGCAATTAAATTTCCAGACTCAGAACATTATCGAGTGCGAAATACTTTTTTATTCTTTTTAGCTTGTTTCGCGCACTTGTATGTATCTAAAATACAGTACCCGCGAAGCAAAATTATATAAAGAAAGAGTAAATGTTTTATTTATATTTATAGTAAAAAAGTCATGTTGAACCTTCGTAGTGAACGGACGTATTAGCGGAGTTTTTTCTTACATACTAAACCAACAAAAATTACAAAAAAAAATATTCTTAATAAAGACTGATTTGTAATAAGTACTCATTTTGTGAAATTTGCTTTATTTGCACTAATAATATTTTGCATATAATCTGAAACAACAAAAACAAAACAAAAAAACAAACAAAGTGACTGAGGAATACTCTGTATGAGTACCTCAAAAACAAAAAATAGTGAAGTGAGTTCTAACGGCAGAAATGCCTATTTTACTGTGAGTTCTGAAGCTCTTAATGCAAACAATAAAAACAAAAAATTGGATGACAGTCTTTTTTTAACGGCAAAGCCAATTTTACGTGAGCGATCAACTTCGCTTACTCCGATGCCAAGTAGTGATTCTATAACATTACCGCTGCCTAGTACTTCTTTATTTATATCAGCGCCATTATCCGCTCCGGGCTCTTGTTCATCACTTAACCCAGTTATCACTATAGACAATAATATTCAGAAACCTAAGGTGCCTGTCGGAATGGACAGATATATAACAGTAGTAAAGCGCGGGCGAAGCCCAAATTCATCTAAAATATCATCGGTTCCCAAGATATCCAGGGATATCGACGCCAACTCAGCTAACACCACCAATCTATTTGAGGGAAAAAACTTCAGACACCCTTATTAAAAAATTAATTTCGGTCATTGGTGAAAAGGCATTTCACATTGTTCCAATAAAACGTGGTAATATTGATGAAACAACGAAGAAAAAGATTTCCGCAAAATTGTTAACGAGTTTGAAAAAAAATAAAACAAGTTTCTACACATTCCAGCTTAAGAGTGCTAAAGGCCTACAGATCGTATTGAAGGGCATCGATTCTTATGTTGTTCCTGAGGAAATAAAAGATGCTCTCACCCTCCAGGGATTTAAGGTAAAGAATGTCTCTAACATAATAAACAGGAAGAAGATCCCCCAACCCTTATTTCGCGTTGAACTGGAGCCAAATGATATTAAATTGAAGAAAAATGAGACACATCCTATTTATAATTTAAAATATCTCTTATACCGAAAAATCACAGTTGAAGAACCACACAAGCGTTCTGGACCCGTACAGTGCCATAATTGTCAAGAATATGGCCACACAAAAACTTATTGTAAATTACCTACTGTTTGTGTTGTGTGCGGTGAATTACACAATACGGCTATTTGCAATAAGTCGAAAGATCGGAAGGAAAAAAGTGCAGTAATTGTGGAGGTAATCACACTGCTAACTACAGAGGATGCCCTGTATACTCTTTCGTTAAACAGGCTATGACTCGAAAGCCTAAAGTAACCCCAGTGCAAACAGGAAATACGTACTCCGCCACTTATCCTCTAATGGCCCAACCAATCATTCCACAAGTATCGTATGCTGACGCTGTGAAGATCAACTCTGTTCCCATGCCTTGAAACTACTATTGATAATCTGGTCCAAACTATAAACAACTTTACAACAAATATGACTAGCATGATGCAAGAAATACTGCGAATGCAGAACACACTGCTTCAAGCATTAGTTAACAAGCCATGAACACGTTAAAAGTATGTTTCTGGAACGCAAACGGCATTCGCCAACACAAATATGAATTTGAGCACTTCCTCACGGTAAAAAATATTGATATAATGTTGGTATCTGAGACCCATTTGACTTCGAGAAGCCTTTTTAAAATGAGTGGCTACACCTTATATGATACAAAGGACCCGAGAGGAAGAGCATGCGGAGGATCAGCAGTTCTAATAAAGTCAAGACTCAAACACTATATTCTTGAGAACATTTGTGAAGACCATCTACAAGCAACAAATATTTGCATCGAAAATTTTTTTTCAAGCCTTTTGATATCATCAATTTACTCCCCTCCGAGATTTTCAATCTCTGAGGATCAATACGAGAATTTTTACAAAACTCTTGGTCCTTGTTTCGTAGCAGCTGGCGACTGCAATGCAAAACATACGTTCTGGGAATCGCGTCTTATTACACCTAGAGGTCGAGCGTTGTTCAACACGATTTCAAAAATGGGCTTGGACGTCATTTCTAGCGGGGAGCCCACTTACTGGCCTACTGACCCACAAAAAATTCCAGATGTTATAGATTTTGGCGTCATGAAAAATATCTCTAGGGATTTAATTCATGTTGAAGCTTCTCATGATCTCTCCTCCGATCACTCTCCAACGATCGTTACAATTTGTAGCCCTCACCCATATGTGAAGGTGATAAATCGTGTTAATTCAAAAAATATCTCAGTAGTCATTGTACAGAAAACATCAAGCTAAGAACTCCCGATGATATTGAACTTTACATTGCCAATCTTACCGAAAATATTAAACAGGCTGCTAAACATGCCACTACCTCCCATCCGCAGACTGGGTTTAATAGAATTTATTCTGCGGATATTGAACGTCTCGTATGTGAAAAAAGAAGAGCTAGAAGGGAATGGCAACAGCACAGATCACCCCATCATAAAACCAGACTTAGAGAATGCACTAAACAACTCCAAGAGTTGCTTGCATCTGAAAAATCTGCTTCTCTTAAGAACTATCTAGAAGGTCTCGATGTTACAGCAGCATTTAACTACTCCCTGTGGCGCGCTGCTAGAAAATTTAAAACACCCGTTGAGTGTAAACCACCTCTGCGCACTTCTACCGAAGGTTGGGCAAGAACAAATAATGAAAAAGGTAACATATTTGCTGGGCATTTAAAATAAGTATTTACCCCAAACACACGTACTGGTGCTGTTGATTTGCCGAGTGTAGTTGCTCTACCCCCTCGACCCATAAAGTTTAAGATGCCTCGTATTGCTATTACAATCCTGTTAATTATTTTTAATGGCATTTTACGACTGGAGTATTATCCACACAGCTGGAAACTTGCCATGGTCAAAATGATTCCAAAAGCGGGCAAAGATCTTACCAAGGCTGAGTCATATAGGCCAATAAGTTTACTGTCAGCAATTTCAAAGCTCTTCGAAAAGCTGCTCATGACAAAATTGTCCCCAATTCTAACTAATAATGGGTGTATACCGGACTATCAATTTGGTTTTAGAAGTCAGCATAGCACCATTGAACAAACTCATAGATTGGTTCATTTTATAAGAAGAACATTTGAAGAAAAAAAGTATTGTTCTTCCCTCTTTATTGATGTTTCTCAGGCATTTGATAAAGTGTGGCATGAAGGCCTAATTTTAAAAATGAAGACATATCTACCAATAAACATTGTAATTTTTTTGGAAAGCTACATTCTTGCCCGGAAGTTCACTGTTGTGGAAGGAGACTTCATGAGTGTGCCCGAAACTATCTCATCCGGTGTGCCACAGGGTAGTATACTGGGGCCAGTTTTGTATTTGATTTATAACTGCGATATGCCTCTGAGCAGTAATATCCTCCCTTCTACATTTGCCTATGATACAGCCTGCCTTAGTATGCATGAAAACCCTCACGAGGCATCCCGATATCTTCAGGATCATGTTAACCTGTTGGAACTGTGATTGAACTTATGGAGAATAAAAGTAAATGAACAAAAGTGTGTTCATGTAACATTTACCCTACGAAGAGACACTTGTTCCCCCATTCGAATCAACAATCAAGTTGTTCCTCAACATTCACAGGTGAAATACCTTGGTATACACCTTGACCGACGGCTTACATGGAAACACCACATTGACACTAAGCTAACATAAATGAAGCTTAAATTAACCCAGATACATTGGCTGATTGGAAGAAATTCAACCCTCAGTCTAGATTGTAAACTTTTAATATACAAGTCGCTTTTGAAACCCATATGGTGTTACGGAATTCAGCTATGGGGCACTGCTTCAGCTTCCAATGTAGAAAAAATACAACGAATGCAAAAAAAAATTTTAAGGTTAATAACATCGGCTCCATGGTACATGAAAAATTCAATTTTACATCGTGATTTAAATATGCCACTTGTGACCGCAGGCAAATATTTAACAAAACTCGAGTCCAATCCTAATCCCCTGTCTCGTAATATCTTGAACTTTACTGGACACATCCGCTTAAAAAAAAGGGATACTACGGCTTTAATACGCAATACTCCAGATGAAACTTTTTAGAAACATTTTTCCGCTTAATACGACTCTTATGTATTATTAGTTACTATCACTAAGTTTATGTCCGACACTGGTTGGACCTAATTATTATATCTATATTTAAGATTTCAATACTTATTGTTAGTTCAGTTTAATGAAGATACAATAAATAAAAATTAGTGGGAAAAAAAAATATTTATAGTATGTAGGCCACTGTACGTGTATGTATCTATTGCAATTTTTTGTTTGTTTTAGTACTCTTATGTAAAAATATCACTGCGAGCTCACACGTCTGTTCACTTCGAGAGTATCACAGCGAAAAGAGAGATATAGCTGTCGAAAATTTTCGAACATGGAGGTAAATAATGTTTGTGTTTATATTAAAAAAATCTCTTAACGGAGAGGAATGTAATAAATATTTGCGCTATCTTCCTAGCAGTTGAATTGGCACTTGAGCACTTGACGACTGTGAACCTGGTGAAAGATTTGTTTTGTGGAGTGGCGGAAATTGTCACACTACCGTGCCCATAGACGAAAAGTTCTCGTGTTACAGAATTTTCTGATTACTTCTTCACCATATTCAGTTCGCTAGCTATAGTGGAAGTGCCCCTATAATTTTAATGAGTGAGTCGTCAGTGAGTACTAAAATATGCACTTTTTACACTTCTATGCTACTGGAAGCTTTCATTGTAAAACTTACAAACATAGGTTGCAAGGTTACCCATATATAGTAGTAATCTAGTGAAACAAAGTTATGAAGATTTTAAAAAGAAGGTGAATGGTTTCGTGTAATATGTTAACAGTGTACGGCCGGAACTCGACCTGGCGCACTATCGTGTATCCAGGCTCAATATAAAGAGGAAATTCATTTTCAACAATAATTAGTTTTTGTGTTCTTATTTGGATATTTTTTCTTATCATTTACATTATTGCATATACATATATAAAAAGAACACTTGTTTACTAACCTGAAAAATGTGCATTTCGGAACGTGATTCACTGCCGCCCGAAACGATAAAGACTATGATGTTATTATACAACTCCATAGCGTCCGTGGAAGTAAAAGCTGTTGGTTCTTGAATAAGTGAAGCAGGAAACCTCTCTATAATATTCTGGAAAACAGATACAATAATTTCATAAATTGCAAAATTTACGAATTCTTTCGCTCACTCCAGTTTCATAATCCATTATGAGCACCCAACGGTAGTCTAGACATAATTGCATTTTTTGTGACCAAATACCAGTTGTTTTTTCTAATTGCAACAAACGCCGCATGCCATCCGCTGGATAGACTATTCCTGAGTCTTTATTAACAGTAAATGTAGCCAAGTGCTCCAGCAAATAGGTCGGTCTATCATGTAATACAATGTCACTGTCATCATTATGCCCTAAACTTCCGCCGCCATCTTCGCCGCCACTGCGAGACTCACGTTCATCACCCGAATAACCTCTATGACTACCGGTATCTGCAATGGCTCCGCCACCGCCGCCATTTGAATTAGAATAAGACATTTTGATTGTTCCTTTTCAAAATATCAACTCGAAATTACCGCAAAAAGGGAGATTTTTTTTGGTTTCAACTACAAACATGAGACAGCAAAATTATGTACTGCTGCAAATAAAACAGCAACAATTATTCCTCGGCTTTTTTGACTTCCCGAAAAAATGGGAAATTATTAATTTCAACCTGATTTTCGAATTTTCATCACATCTCGGCGTTTTGAGGCCCAAGGAAATTATTCTAACTCTTTTTGTCATAATCTTTGTGTGGCTATATATGTACATTGTACATATATGCCTGAGGATGTATGTGAAAAACCGGTCGGAAACAAGTTTTTGGCACTCTGAACATTTTATGTATGTCGTGCGAACATCGAGCGTGCGAATTTTCGTTGCCGCACATTTTTAAAATTGTTCTTTTTTAAAACAATTTCCGAAATTCTTGCCATGGAATGGTGTTAATTGATTCGAAAGATAATAAGGATTGGTGTTGGTCTTATAATTAGAAACGACCTTGTAACATATATATATATATATATATATATATATATATATATATATATATATATATATATATATATATATATAATGCATGTAGTGCCCAAACGTGGCACACCGTTTAGACGACGTGCTTATGCTGATGGAGAAGCGTTATAATAATAAAAGGATAGTAACTTAAATTTTCCGACTGTCAATTGCTTGATAAGGAGGTTCGTTGCAGCTGAGGGTGACCGGCGAAGAGTCATACTTATACATAACGCTGAGAGGTTCCCTCACCTGACTAAGATGGACAGAATTTTCTCGTATACAATCGGATGGATGGAGTTACGCAAAGGTGATCAGCTTCCTATAACGTATATCACTAAAACGGTAACTCATTTTACTGCGGAGCGATATCTGAAGGGGAAAAGGAGAAGACCAGCCGCCGACCAGAGAAGTAAAGATATTGGACTTTCCGCTTGTACAGCTGCGATAAAAACTGCTAGAGATCAATCTTCGGCATGCTAAGACAGCCTCGGCTGCTATAAAACTTTGCATGGCAACATACGACAGGCCGATCCACACCCATGCATACTACTTACAATGATATCATTTTTGTTAATTCTTCTATGTAAGATATTTTTCATTTGGAGCATAAAATTGCGGAAAATTTTGCTAGTCTGCCCAAGGTCGATTTTAACTTTAGGTTAGGTTAGGTTAGGTTGATTGGAGGGGTGTGATAGCCCATGTCATACGACATACACTTAAGCCAGTGAAGGCTTGTTGTGCGCTCCCTTTTAATTATCAGACACAAACTGCCAGAGTTCTGCGGCAGTATTCGAACCTGGGACCTTCGCACTACGAGTCTAGTACACTACCTACTAGTCTACGAAGGTCAGTTGCAGATTTTAACTTTACTTCGCCGAACCGCAGTCTCATTTGAGTCGGTTGTTGGAGTGCGTGTCTTGTTTGTCTTCCTCGCAAAGAATACATACAAAGCCAAAATAAAAATCTCCTTGATTGTTTTAATTCGCTCATTATTAATACCTGCACAAGAAAAATTAAACTTTCAATGGAAATACTTTAATTTATGTTTTTTGGACCACGAAGTTCAGTAGAGTGTTGTTCAGTTGGGTACATTTTATGTTCTAGCAATAAAGTATTTAAGGATTGTCTGTATAAAATTTATTTAAAATGCTATACATATTTCTTCAGTGTAACGAGTGGTCCAAACATATGCTATTTTGACACTGGTAATTTTTTCTCTCGAAATATTGTATATCAGTACATCCGCAGACTAAAAAGATCCGCTTGAGATAAAACAACGTTGGAAAATACATACTTATTTCCAAAGTGAGTGCTTTGTTTCCCAAACTTTGTGTTTTTTAAAAGAAGTTTTGGCCGAAATAAAGTATCCACCGCTAGTGCTTTACGCAATATCGTTGAAAAAGTTTGTAAAGCTAGCTTGCTAGTGGACATCACTAAAGGTCCCCGTCGCGTTCGGTGCTTAATAAAAACACGTCGACCCGCGATTTGACTCAGCAATTGAAAGATAACGATCATACACCTCATAACGGCTCCTCAGTTTGGGCCTTATGCATGCTCTAATCGGACATTGAATTTGGCCGAAAAATCATCTTTTATGACGAGGCGTATTTTCATCTCGGCGGATCTAGGTCAACAAACAAAATTGAATTTGGGGATAAGAAAACCCGCACGTCGTTGTCGAAAGGCCGATGCATCCGCAGAGAGGGAAAGTTTGGTGTAGATTTTGAATGCCATCATTAACCCATTTTTTCTGGAAATGTTGTTGACAACGCCATTTCACAGTCAACGGCAAGCGCTACAAAACATTGTTTACGGACTTTTTATGGCCTGAAATGCAAGATATGATCTTGGATAGACTTTATTTTCAGCAGGATGACCCGCCATATCATACAGTTCATCAAACAATTGATCTTTTGTGCACTAAGTTTGGTAATCGTGTAACCAACCTTGTCGGAAATGTCAATTAGACGCCTTGAAGCTGCGATTTGAGTATTTTAAATTTTGCTTTTAGGGTGACGTTAAATATCCATGCTATTCGAATAATCCAAAAAAGATTAAAATCTTTAGGGCTAATATCGTCCGAGCCATTTCAGAGAAATGATCAACAAAGTTTTGAAAAATTTTATACATAGGATAAGCTACTGCGGATCCATGCTTAACAATGTGTATTATATTACGTTTCCCATTCTTCTTACATGCGGAATTTCGACAACCACTGTGATCATTGTCAAGAAACGCTCTCTTTATACTAATTTGCGCTGGCTTTAAAAAGCAGCGATTTCTTACGAAGGAAGTTTCGAATAGTCTGTGGAGTTGCATTAGCTGTGTTTAAGGTCATTTCACAAAAGTGATTTATTTCAATATGGAAAGTGTTAATTTATTATTTTTAATTTATTATCATTATTACTATGATTTATTTTATTTCCATAGCCAGCAGTGTCTGGTTCCCGTAACTGTGTCCTGTGATAAACAGGCAGAATAAGAAATAATATACTATTTTTGACACTTTTTATTTAACTCATATAACTATTTTATGAATTATTCTTCAAAAAGCAGTGATATTTAGTTTTAACGAAGGATTTTAACATACGCTTTTGTATTACAGAGTGCACTGATGCCGGATTTGCGAGTGAAAAAATTAGATGCGAGGGGAAAATGCGTAAACGCAATAAAGTGTAGCAATTATCCGATTACGTACCATTTTTCTTACGCATCGCAATAGAGAGTAACCCCCAGGCACAGAATGCGTTCACAATTTAATATACTTTTGTCTACTCTACACTCAAATCTGTGAGTTTTTGCATGATTTAGTGGGGACATTTGCTTATTCTAACCGACAACATGATCAAAACAACAGAAAATCTAACATACATATTTATAGGAGTGCATCCATATGTACATATGTAAGTATATAAGTACATATGTAGTTGAATAGACATTGCATACTTTGTATGCATGTAAGTATGTATGTTGCATATTCAAATTGGTAAAATAGTTACTTTAATGCCTAATAGAATGACAGCATATTGTAAGTGTGTACAAGTTGTTTACAAATGCACACATACACATACATACATAAGTAGGTATGCAAATACATATAGTACACATATACATACACATATATAAGTATATATGTATATATATATATATATATATATATATATATATATATATATATATATATATATATATATATATATATATATATATATATATATATATATATATATATATATATATATATATATATATATATATATATATATATATATATATGTATATGTATGTATGTATATGTACTTATATGTGTATGTACTTATATATTTCTCTGGCAAAGGCACGTCACCTTATTGAATTTCTTAATTTATACTACTACCAATTTGTAATTTTTTGATACAAAACTTGGTTTATTATGTACATACTTATACGTATGTACATATATATGTATGTACCGTATGTATGTACATATACATACTTATATGTATGTATGTAAGTATATCACTTTTACCTTTATAGTTCCGAGTTTTACTTCACAAACTATTTTTTATGTTATATATTTTTAATACAATACTAATTTAGTTGATAAAAAATTTAGGTTTTAGCAACATTAATAATATTAGCATTCTTTGCAACAACTAGTACCACCAGAATGTCATAGTCGAACGGTTTTTCTTTTTCCTCCAACTGCCTTTCATTGAGCATACATTTCCCAAATAACGTTAGAAACGAAATTCCAATAGAAAACAAATACGATGTTAGATGGGTAAAAATAATTTAATAATTTCCTTCCCCTTTTGGCCCCGGATTATTTTTTTAATTAAAAAGCATAGAACGTGCACAAATATGTATGTACATATGTATGTACATACATACATACATTGTTTTATTATCACGGTTAACGTACCCAACAACAAACAAATAATAGCGCTCCGCCCTAGATAGTGTGTAGAAAAAAACGTTAGCAAATGCTGACTGAATTGCTTTTTTTCTACCAACCAGTTGACTATGGTCAACAGTGATGGCAGCTTAAGTACTAACTATGTACAAAAAAATTACCTATGAGTGCCAAAATTCAATATATGTACATACATACATATGTATGTATGCATATATGTATGTACTTATGTACATATGCATATGTAGGTGCAACAAAATGCAAACATAAGGATGTATGTACATACATATGTGCATTCATCCATATGCATCTAATTATTAATGTGTATGTACATACATACATAAACAAAAAGTGATTTTCATAAATAAAAGGAAAACAAAAGCAATTGATTACTGTTTGTTTACTTTGATACACATAATGTATTTTGATAAGTATGTACTTGCAGCTGAGTATTTTCTATAGTTACCATAAACTAGAACTAGACTCGACAACTTTGTAAACATGCATAAAGTTTGTGTGAAAGGGAGAGCAAATCTAGTTGTTTTTATATAGATATCTCTTCCCACAAACTTTATGCACGTTATACAAAATATGCAAAATATGATTCGGACCCTTTTTATACGTCAAAGTTGAGTACTCTGGTTGAGTACTCTGTGATAGTTACTAAATTGTATCAAATTTAGTAGCTGTGTACGAATACATTCTGTTTTACCAAAATTGGTACAATAGTACCAAAGCCCCAACAGTGATATAAATCAGTTAACGATCATTTACCACATCAGTTAAAACAGGTAAGCCTCGCTTAGAAATGAAGAGAGAGAGAGAAAACTATATTATACACTTCTAAAAAAGGTACATACCAGTGTTGCCAGTGAAATTTAGAGAAAGATGTATTATAGTTTCCAAAAAGATACAATTTTTCCCAAAAAGATACATTTTGAAAAAAAAATTAAAATCCATGTTTAATTAACATTTAACATTTGAGCCCTTTATTTTGAAAGTGGTATAAGTCAAAAATTTTAAAAATCTACTTTATCTTCTATTTCATATTAAATTCTAATAAAATAACATAATCTGAAGAGATTAGCAGTTAGCCATGAAAATTAACTCGATAAAATGTCATTATTTTTTTGTAAGTAAACAAAATACGGTTACTGTTTTTTTGATAGTGGTATAAGTCAGTCTGTTCACAAAGTTTGGGAAAATAATTATTAGTAATTTTGTCATGTCTTCAGATAGCGGTTCAGGTATGATCAAATAATCCTTTTAATGTAAAAACGTACTAAAAATAGTTAATTGTAGACATTATACGGCGAAGAAGTATAAGTAATGCTCCCAAGAAATGGAAACGAATAAGACTTATATCGTCTTCAGATGAATCAGTTCATACTTTAGAGTTGAATTTCGAACCCTTACAAATGGAAGAAAGCAACTTGAAATCAAGAAAGAGGACACGAAATTCACATAATTATGCATGTCATAGCTTACAGTGATACGTGTTCAGGACAAAATCGTAACATTAACACAGCTTTAATTTGGTTAAAAATTGTTCAGTCATCTGATAATAATGTTGAAACAGTTAATCATAAATTTATGGTACCCTGCCATTCTTTTTTGCCAAATGATCGCGATTTTGGTTTGATAGAAACTAAAATAAGAAAATCGAATTATTTATACATACCTGAGCATTATTATAATTTAATAGAAGTATGTAAAAAGAAAAACCCATTTTTGGTAGTACGAATGGCTCAGAAAGATTTCATTTCGACACAACAACTAAAGGAATCAACGAATAATAGAAAGAAAAACACCCATGGAGAAGCTGTGTCTTGGCTAAAAATACATGGATCAGATTTCTAAAAATGCTCCATATAAGATGTTTTATAAAATTTCCTTGGATGAAAATTCCGAATTCAAAGTATTAGACCTCTCAGCTAAAAGAGGAAGACCTCGAATATACGAAAATATTGATTTGCTTCCATTATACACAACCATCAGACCAATAACAGAAGAAAAACGCAAAGATATGATGGATTTACTACCCTATATCCCACCAATTTTTCACAAACACTTTATTTCCATAAATACTAATGAATAATTTACTTTGTTTAATTTACTTGAAATTAATAAAATGTTAATTACTAATAAAATTGTTCCTTAAGTCATTCATGAAGTGATGCAGTTAATTTTGAAAGTGGTATAAGTCATTTCAACCTTTCAAAACCACATTTCCTTTTAAAAATGGTTATAAATTTCACAATCATAATAAATACTTGTTTGTTGGCACTACTTTACTATCGAAAAATCATACCATAATACAATTATATTTTATAATCCTTTAAAATGTAAAACTCTAAATTCCTCGAAACAAGGAAAATATGACTTATACCACTTTCAAAATCAAGGGCTCATTTGTTAACATAACATACTTATTTCATATTTAATTTTTTTTTTCATTAACCATCCATTGTACTCCTTTATTCACAGATATTTACCATTAAAATTGTACATTGTCTTTTTTGGATAATGACCTGTACATTATAATGAAATGCCAATAATTCCATATAGAAACATATGTACATATGTAAGTATGTACATAATTTTTTTCTTTAAATTTAAAATTCACTCTCATTTTTTTATACTTATGTACATAAATATATAATATATTATATATAATATTTGCAATCAGCTGTCTTAGTTTTCTTCTTTTAATTTTGGGGATTAAAATTGTTTTATTTTATAAAACTATTATAGGTACGGTCTGAAACTATTAACTGTAAAGATCCTTATTGTTTTCTTCTAAAAGTCCATCTTAACATATGTATGTATATACATCTGTCTATGTCCACAAGAATAAGCAGACAACAAACTTAAAAAACCTAACAACAAAATACATGTAATTTTTCTATTTAGTTGTCACTGTTTTTTTTTTAATATTCATAACGAAGTGATAATTTTAAAAAAATTTGTCTGGGACAGAAAACTTAATATTTTATTTCTGTACATTTTGCGTACAGATTCAAAAGATACGAAAAATGTCAGGATTATACATGGTACCTGAAGTCATCAAAAGATACGAAAAATGTATCTTTCGTATCCTAATGGCAACACTGAATTAAGGTGGGTTCACCCATTGTTTCGGAACAGAATTTTCGTGCCGAAAGAATTTTAGTTTATTGCGAGTTTGTACGGAAACGATTAATCCACTTCTACCAATTCTTCTAGAACAACAAAGGTGCCATATGAAACAACTGAGTAAATGATGTGTGTTACTTTTACAGGCAGGCAGCACAGTGGCAGATGATTGCAATTTATTGTGTTCTTGTCGTCACCACAGAATATACACAGAATACCCAACTTTGACGTATAAAAAGGGTCCGAATCATATTTTGCATAAACTGTGTATAACGTGCATAAAGTTTGTGTGAAGAGATAACTATATAAAAACAAATAGCTTTGCTATCTCTTTTACACAAACTTTATGCACGTTTTCAAAGTTGTCGGGTCTAGGTAGTTTATGGTCGTCACAGAATTTATGCTTGTCGTCACACACATATTTTTGATTTTATTATGAACAAATTCTAAATTAAAAAAATAAAAATAAGTATATAAATGAATAAAAGTCAAGTGCTTGTTCTAATAGCTATTGAGTTAAATAAACTTTGCACTTGTCTGTCGAAACAAACATATGTTTTTATTATTTCCTATTTATTAGTTGTATACGCACACGCGAAATGCAACAGGTTACCTGTGTGTACAAATACAGAGTTATTTACAATATAAAACATTTACAAATATACTCTGTATATTATTATACATACATATGAACATGTAATACATATGTATGTATATTGTGGCAGCTCAGTTTAAATTTGCGTAAAAAATTTGAAGTAGCTGGCAGCACAGTTCCATCGTTCCCGAACAAAGATTAAAATTAAGGTGGATTCACCCATTCTTTCTGTAGGAAAGTTTCGTTCTGAACGCTTTTTTTCTATGTAGTTTGCCGTCTCTATTTTTGAGAGAGAGAGTAAATTTTTAGCGGAACAATTTTAGCTTGAATTGGTTTAATTTTAATTTTCGTACTGAACATTTGTACATTTTTTAACCAAAATTGAACTGAGCTGCCACGTCATATTATATGTACATATACATACTTATATGTATAATAATATAAGTTAAGACATAAAAAGTTTTATTCTTATTTTTTGTATTGTGATACTAACCTGTATAATTTTTGCTGACTCTTTTTCTGATTTGTTTGTGTGTTGTTTGTACTTACCTAATTTATCATTAAAGCAAGCTGCGGAATTATAAAGAATTCTGTTATTATTGTTTTAATGCAATCTTGCAGTCTGACTTAGTGGTCATTAAATTAAAGCACAAGTTCTAAGGAATTCTATTTTATTATTTTAATGCAATCTTGCAGTTTGACTTAATGATCATTAAATTAAAACACAGGTTCCAAAGAATTCTGTTTTCTTGTATTTTATTAATAAGAAAATTTGAGTTATTAAATAAAGAAAATGACAATGACAAAGTCAGTCGTAGTCAAGTACTCGAATTGAATGTTGTTTTATTTAACACCATATAATTTAACTGGCGCCCAACGTAAAATTAAATAGTGTGTAAGTGTGAACTAGAGAACCCCAGTAAAGTGATGAAAAGGACATATTCTCGGTCACCAGCATTTTTTTTTTTAAATAAAAATAAAAAAAAAAAAATTCCATTAAAATCAATATAAAATTTTCTTTAAATAAAAGAACATTAAAATAAATCGTGAAATAAATTTTTAAATTAAATAAAAGAATATTAAAATAAAACGTTAAATACATTTTTAAACTAAATGAAAGAAGTGTGTAAATAAGAGAACATTAAAATAAAATTTTTGAGTAAAACAAAACAACAAAATAATTTTAACCAAAGAAGAACTAAGATAAAAAAAAGAACATTAAAATAAAATGTTTAAATAAACTAAAACAAGAGAAAACATTAAATAAAATTACTTTAAAACTAAAGAAAGGAAGAACATTAAAAAATACACAACTTTAAAAAAAAAAAAATTTAAATTCATCAAAATAAACAGAAGAAAATCATCAACAGCATCAAAATTAAAAATCATCAAAATCAATAGAAGAAAATCATCAACAGCATCAAAAATAAAAATCATCAAAATCAACAGAAGAAAAAATTCATCAACAACAAAAATCAACAAAAACCAACGAAGAGAAGCGGACATGAGGATGCAGATGACTATTTTTATGTAAGATTATAATAAAATAATTATTTTAGTGTTAAGATTTATAATTTCCCTATTTTAAGTAATTTGTATTAAAACAGAAAATAAATCTTTTAAGGGCGAATTAAAGATTATAAACTAGGTCTAACGAGAAAGAAACAGAATAAAACTATTAAAGAAATAACTTTGTAATTTTGCAAATTTCCCTTTTCAATAATGGCCAATCCAAATAATTTGATAAGAGCACCAATTTTAAATAATCCTCCACCAAATTTAAATAATCCCCCTCAACCGGCTCAGGCCCAATTTGCTATAACAGCCGATATTGAAGCAGGCATAGCTAATATCGTACGTAGAATTCTTGTCGAGGAACGTAGAGAAACAGAACCAAGACTGGTAGACCAGGGTATTGACCGTAATATTGACCTAACAGATTTAGATAAGATTCTGGACGTAGTACGTTCACTGAGAGAATTTTCAGGAAATAGGACCGAATTTAGTTCATGGAAAAAAAGTACAGAACGAATATTAAAAATTTATGAACCAATAAAAGGTACGGCAAAGTATTTTGGAATTTTGAACGTGATCAGGAATAAAATTATTGGCGATGCGGATATCGCTTTAGAAAGTTACAACACCCCATTAAATTGGGAGTGCATTATTAAATGTTTAACGACTCACTATGCAGATCAAAGAGACATGGGAACTTTAGAGTACCAACTTACTTCTATGGTTCAGGGCACAAACTCTGTGCAAGAGTTTTATAAAAAAATCTACAGTCATTTATCCTTAATATTAAATAAAATATCATGTTTAGAAGAAAGTCAAGAGGCTATTCAGTTGCTAACAAAGAATTATAGGAATAAAGCACTCGACACATTTGTCCGAGGTTTAAGAGGTGACTTACCCAGGCTCTTAGGAATTAGAGAACCCAAAGATTTGAACGAAGCCTTACACTTGTGCATGAAACTTGACAATCAGCAATTTAGAGCTCAATATGCTAACAGCGCGACTAGAATTCAATCACATGTTCCTTCGCAAAAATATAATAACAATAGACAAAATCAAAACTTTTACCCACAGCTTGCACATATGCCTCAACCTGCTATGAATTTTCATAGAATTACATATCCCAATCAATCAGGTTTTAATTCATATTATGACCAGAGAAACAAATATCAAATCCCGTATAGACAGAATTCTTATACAAATAATACTAATCAGCAGCAACCACCTACCAGACCTTATGCACCAAAACCACCAATCCCAATGGAAGTTGACACTTCCATTCAATCTAAACAGGTCAACTATATGAACCGACCCACAATGGACAATAGATTTACAGGAGTTAGACCCTTACCGCAATCAATGCAATCTAACCAACCAAGAAAACATCAACGAATAAATCACATTAGAGTTGATCAATATGATCCAAAACCTAATCCAAACGATCAAGAAATCGGGACCGATATTGCCGTAGACACATCCGAAAATCAACATGAAAACGAGGAAATTGAAGACTTAACAGAATATCTGAAACAATTTGATACACCAGATGAATACGAGTGTACAGAATATTCAGATATTCATTTTTTAGACTAACAGATTCTACGTTACCATATTTTCAATGTAGGACCAGTAACGGTAAAATATTTAAGTTTTTAATTGACACAGGGTCAAATAAAAACTATATTCAACCTGAATTGGTTAAAAACCCAATACCCAACACGACAATATTTCAGGCAAACTCTATTGGTGGGAAAGTTACCATCACCCATCATACTTTAATTAACTTATTTGGAGTACGATCACAGAATTTGAGATTTTTTTTACTGCCTACATTGAGATCGTTTCACGGTATCCTTGGTAACGATAGCTTGAAAAAATTAAACGCAATTATTTATACCTCTAAGAACTATATGATAATTAATGACTCTATAAAAGTACATATAAAACAACAGTTATCAGAATCTGTTAATAGCTTGGACTTAAGATCAGATCATTTGACAGATGAGCAGAAAAAAAGATTAATAAACCTATGTGAAAGATATTCATCGTTGTTTTCCGAACCGGACGAAAAACTGACATTCACGACAGTGGTTAAGGCAGAAATTAGAACGACAACCGATGACGCTGTTTATACAAGAAACTATCCATATCCCGTTTCAATGAAAGACGAAGTGGAGAGACAAATCAAAGAGCTACTTGATAATGGCATAATAAGACCATCGAGATCCCCATATAACTCCCCCATAATAATAGTACCAAAGAAACTAGATGCCTCTAATGAAAAAAAATATCGAATGGTCGTTGATTATAGAAAGCTTAACGCTGTGACCATTCCCGATAGATATCCGATCCCGGAGATTAATGAGGTTCTTGCCCAACTTGGGAAAAATAAATGGTTTTCGGTAATAGACTTGAAAAGCGGGTTCCACCAGATACCGCTTAAAGAGAAGGACATCGAAAAGACGGCCTTTTCCGTAAATAACGGAAAGTATGAATTTGTACGCCTTCCATTTGGCTTAAAAAATGCCCCTGCCGTGTTCCAACGTGCATTAGATGACATGCTGAGAGAACACATCGGTAGAATATGTTTCGTCTACATAGACGACATAATAGTTTTCGGGAAAGATGAAGATTCGCATCTCAAAAATGTTGAAACAATATTCAATACTTTGTGCAGAGCGAACTTGAAAGTGCAACTCAATAAATGTGAGTTCATGAAGAAAGAAGTCGAATACTTGGGATTTATTATTTCAACAAAAGGCATTAGAACCAACCCGGAAAAAGTAAGTGCAATAAAAAAAATAGCACCTCCCACGACAATAAAAGAATTAAGATCGTTTTTGGGACTATCAGGGTTTTACAGACGGTTCATAAAAGACTATGCGAAAATCGCAAAGCCCCTTACCATCCTTTTGAGAGGCGAGGAGGGACGAATGTCCAAAAGAGTATCTGCTAAGATTCCCGTTATACTGGATGACAATGCCTTAGACGCCTTCAACAAAATAAAGAATTCTCTCTCTTCAGAGGAAGTAATTCTGGCATTTCCTGATTTCGATAAAGATTTCCATCTCACAACAGATGCGTCTAACTATGCCCTCGGTGCAGTTCTGGAACAAGATGGCAAACCCATCACATTCATATCAAGAACACTGAACAAAGCTGAGGAGAACTATGCAACAAATGAAAAAGAAATGCTGGCGATAGTTTGGGCTCTTAAAACTTTGAGAAACTATCTCTACGGATCTGTTGCAATTAAAATTTTCACTGATCATCAGCCCCTGACGTATGCATTGGGAAGCAAAACCACAAATTATAAACTAAAAAGATGGAAAGCTTACCTGGAGGAACATAACTATGAAATTAGATACAAACCAGGAAGTAGTAATATAGTGGCAGACGCATTGTCGAGATCTCCACAGGTAAACGAAGTAAATTCATTAACGGCTACGCAGCACAGTCATGGAAGTTCCAGCCAAAATCTAATCCAATTTACTGAGTCACCATTAAATGTTTTTAAAAACCAACTAATAATTTCAACGGGACCTTTACCTTCTTACAACTTCAAGATTATATTCCCAACATATCACAGACATGAGATAGTGGACACCGACTATGATGTCACTAAACTTCTAAAAATTTTGAAATCGTACTTAAACCCTTCGGTAACTAATGTTATCATGACCGAAGATAGAATTCTGGGGAAAATACAAGAGATTTGGTCGTCACATTTTAGTAAATTCCGTGCGAAATACACCAGGACAATGGTTAGAGACTTGACAACGGACATGGAACAAGAGACGGAAATTATCAACGAACATAGACGTGCGCACAGAGACCCAAAAGAAAATAAAATCCAATTACTTAGGAAATACTATTTCCCCCAGATGCACGCAAAAATAAAAAAATTAGTGAAACAGTGTAGGATATGTTGTGAAAACAAATATGATAGACACCCAAATAACATAGCTTTAGGGAAAACACCAATTCCGCATTACCCAGGACAATACGTCCACATCGATATTTATCACACAAACAATAGAGTTATCCTCACGGCAATAGATAAATTCTCAAAGTACGCTCAGGCAAAAATAGTAAAATCAAGGGCAACAGAAGATATCAAATATCCCTTACAGGAGCTACTTATGTCTTTTGGTACTCCTGAAAATGTTGTCATAGACAATGAAAAATCACTTAACTCAGCTCCCGTAACTTTTATGTTGGAGAATCAATTGGGCATTAAAATCTATAAAACACCACCCTATACTAGTTCTGTAAATGGACAAGTGGAACGATTTCATTCCACCTTGACCGAAATAATGAGATGCATAAATGCAGAAAACGTTCATAAGTCTTTTGAAGATCTCTTGATAAATTGCTTAAACAAATATAATAATTCGGTGCATTCTTCGATAAATAGAAAACCTATTGAAGTATTTTTTGGTAGAAACTCAGACCCTGCATCTTTAAAACAGGATAGATTAAAAATTATACAGAGTTTGACAGAGAAACAGGAGAAAGATTTAGACCACCATAACAAAAATAAAACTGATCGGAGGACTTACAAAACTGGTGACAAAATATTTGTACGAAACAATAAAAGAATAGGAAACAAATTAACGCCAAGATACAAAATAGAAGTGGTACAGGAGGACAGAGGAGGAACCGTTTTGACAACATCAAAACGCATAGTTCACAAAAATTTAATAAAGAACTAATATTTATTTTTGCAGCTCAATTTTGCAACTAATTGCAGCAGAAGTACAGATCTTGGACTACACGAACGCACAAATTGTAACAGTTGAGACGGGCATGACTAAACTGGTAACCGGTGACTTTAAAATCATCCATGTAATAGACCTCGGCTCGTACGAAAAGGCAGTGGACCAATTAGATATGGTAATAAGACAAAACATAGGGAAAAAGGACAGTAACTATCCATTTTTATTGCATCAAATACAAGCTTTATATGCCTTGCTTGCGGAGTTGAGACCCAGACGTGAAACTAGATCAATAAACGCTTTGGGAACAATATGGAAGTGGGTAGCCGGCTCACCTGACCACGACGATTTTCAAATTGTTACCGACAGAATGAATAGGCTTTTGGAAAACAATGATAAACACGTTGTGATAAATAGGGCTATAGAAACAAGAATGCAAGAAATAACAAAGATAACCAACAGTATAATGAATAACATAGGATCCAATGATGCTTTTGAGCGGGAAATTGTTAAAGACGTTGAAAGAAAGATAGAAATAATCAAAGAAGAACTTACCAATATAGGTTATTCAATGCAATGGGCGAAATCTGGTATTATAAATTCCTTCGTGTTATCTGAATACGAACTAAACGTAACCAAGAAGCATTTCGATGAGTATAATATGCCTTATGTGAATTTGGTTGAAGCCTTGGAGTTTGGTGAGGTAAAAATAGGATTAAATAAAACGACAATTCTTTATATTGTCGACTTGCCAATTATGGAAAGGGAAACGTGTAAAAGCTTATTTGTAAAGTCAGTTAAAACTCAGAACGTATCTATTAAGATTGACAATGAAAATTTTGTATTATGTAAAAACTCTCTCCTCGAAGTAAAATCCACATGCAGAATGTTTAATGATGTGGCTGTTTGCAGAAATCACAATTTAGAAAATATTACAGAATCAAGTTGCTTGCCGAGATTACTGAATGGTATGCCATCAAATTGTTCCACCTCTAACAACCAACATTTACCCATGGTAAAAGAAATTACACCGGGTCTAATTCTGTTAAACGGTTATAATGGATCAATATGGATAGAAAATAGAGAAGTAGATCTGCATGGTACCTATGTTATCAAGTACCACAACTCAACAATTAACATAGGGAAAAGAGTTTATTCCAGTAAAGAAATTACTATGATGAAACCTTTACCAGCGGTGGTTAATGCACCAAACACTATTGCAAATTACGAAGAAATGCTATCACTGGAAATGCTTAAAGATCTTCATATCAACAACGCTGGTGAAATTAAAAGACTAGCTACTGGTTATAAGACCAGCATGGGAATGTTGGGAGTCCTAACGATGGTACTGATTTGTGGCCTGATCTTGCATTTGACAAAAAGAAGAATTGGTTTCAAAATTAAAACCAACATCAAGTCGGAGGATCCAGTTGAAGCATCAAATAATTACACTCACTACCCATCCAACGCGGACGCTGGAATTTAAGCGGGGAAGAGTTAAGACATAAAAAGTTTTATTCTTATTTTTTGTATTGTGATACTAACCTGTATAATTTTTGCTGACTCTTTTTCTGATTTGTTTGTGTGTTGTTTGTACTTACCTAATTTATCATTAAAGCAAGCTGCGGAATTATAAAGAATTCTGTTATTATTGTTTTAATGCAATCTTGCAGTCTGACTTAGTGGTCATTAAATTAAAGCACAAGTTCTAAGGAATTCTATTTTATTATTTTAATGCAATCTTGCAGTTTGACTTAATGATCATTAAATTAAAACACAGGTTCCAAAGAATTCTGTTTTCTTGTATTTTATTAATAAGAAAATTTGAGTTATTAAATAAAGAAAATGACAATGACAAAGTCAGTCGTAGTCAAGTACTCGAATTGAATGTTGTTTTATTTAACACCATATAATTTAACTTATACAAGTATAGTCGTAAATTTTTTTATATTTTTTTAACTCAATAACTCGACTTTTGTGTATTTTTTATTTTATAAAAATTTGTTTAATTTAGAACACAGCAAATTGCAATCATCTGCCACTGTGCTGCCTGCTTGTATTAAGGTGAATTCACCCATTCGTACTGAACAAAATTTTTGTTGTTGTTCCGCATTGAATTTACTCTCTTTCTCAAAATAGAGATGTCAAACTACATATAAAAAAAGCGTTCGGAACGTTCAGAACGAATGGGTGAATTCACCATAAGTAACACACATCATTTACAGAATTGTTCCATATAGTATATATATATATATATAGTAGCTTTGTTTCTCCAGATCATTTTTCGAACTAAAGGTGAATTCACCCATTCGTTCTGAACGAAATTTTTGTTGTTGTTCCGCATTAAATTTACTCTCTTTCTCAAAATAGAGACGTCAAACTACATATAAAAAAATCGTTCGGTACGTTCTGAACGAATGGGTGAATTCACCTTAAGTATGTGAATCTTTTGTGAACAAAATCTCAGTAAACTAAGATTGCCTCACAACAAAAATTTCTTCAGAACGAATGGGTGAATCCACCTTTAAAAAAATTCAAGCTTATATTTTTCCCGACAAAATTAACTCTTTCTCAAAATCAAACAAATATAAAAAATGGTTCAGAACAAAAGTTTTGTGCAGAAACAATTGGTGAATCCACCTTTACACTTGCACCGCCGCACAGTGGGGCCTTTTGACTTTTTCGTTGCGAAAATCATAACTTTTGAACTAATAATGATATATTTTAAAAAGCATTTGAAAGGAAACTCCTTTACCTTTAATATACATGATTTGCACGGTCATAGGTTAGGCGCGGCACTATGCACAGTGTCTGTTTTCGACTGTTTTTATTACAAACATCATAACTTTTAAGGTAAGAAAGATATTTTAATAAAAATGAGTATCATTATTGGCCATAGCTTTGTGGAGGCACTATGCACAGTGGTTTTTTTGTTGAAAACATCATAATTTTTGAAGTTACCAAGAAATTTGTAATGGGCAAAAAACACTTGATTTTTAAATCTTTAAGCATCAAAATAAGTGCTCCCTTATTGTGATAGGCATTAGAAACGATGACACTTTTGACCTTTGTTGTCGCAAAAATCATATATTTTGAAGTAATATTTTTAAAATTTCTCAAACATTTAAAACACAACTTTTTGTGCTTTAAATGACATTCTCATAGGAAAGTCTAAAAAAATGCTACTCTAATATAACATGTTATATTAATATAACTCTTTTTATTTATAGTACAGATAAAAATTATTGAAATATTTTTAATACTAATGTTAATTTATTATATTACTTTATAGTATGATATATTATAATATGATTTTGAGTTATTTTTATTAATTTTTTTAATAGTTAGTTTCTTCAAAATAGTCATTAACATTTTGAGCGATTTGTAATAGACTTAACATATCGGAGCTATAATTATATTCTTCTAAATCTTTTCGAGATCTTACATGTCTCCGCGATGAAATCAGTGGGTCTGAAGAGGCCGCCAACATTTTAAAAAGATCCTCATTCTGTCTAATCCGTAAAATTTTGCAAATATACGCATATCTAATCTTTGTTTTTGCATTCCTGGGTTTCTTCTGATAACTCTCCAATTGGTAAGCATTGTTTTTCAATTAAATTTTGGCCATGAGCCAAAATCTTATGGACCGTAGGAGTAAGTTTCTTTTCAGGGTACTTTTGAGCCAAAACTGGGCAGTTTTTGATGCATAATCCTGAAACTTTGGGCCATTAACCATTTCTATAGAGTTTATAAACATTTAAAATAACTGCCAACCTTATTATAATATGGTTGTCGACACCAGTAATTTGGGCTGTTACCTCATCATTTTCAAAAAACAATCTGGACATGTTACCATCGTTAGTATTTCCATATCCCTGCTTTGGACAGTATATTTTTAGTCCAAGGTTCTTAAGAAATTCATTTTGTATAATATTTCTTCGAGCAGTTAGTTTTTCTTTTGGTGTTGCATTCTCATGAAAACTTTCTCCTTCTCTCGGAATTGTATACGCTAATTTTAAAATAAACTCCATGCACCTAATTCTAGCATATAACGGAGAAATTCCTTATTCATAGTTTTGCTCATCACTTGAATCACTAAAATTTTGAAAGTCCTTCTGTGACTTTTTGCAAATTGCACACTTCAAAGTTGAAAAAGTATCTGTTATTACATTTAAGACTTTGCCATCAAACATTGTAAGACAAAATTCATAATTAATGAAAACCTTTTTTCCATTCTTCATTTCAATAACAGAAGGCTTTAGTTCGGAAATTTGCTTTCTTATATCGTTTACTGTAGACTTGATTATTTCTGAAGACTCTTTTGCATATTTAAAAAATATCGGACGGCAAAAATGGATTTTTCTAATGCTCAAAGATTTCACTTCTAAATCGTAAAGGAACTATAGAAGCCATAAACATATTTGCATCTGTAATAGTTATGTCAGTTGTCGATATTGTTTGTTTGTAAGCACTTTGACCAGATGATCCATCACATCCCCACTTGCTTATCAATGTAAGTCTATCTGGAAGTAATGCTCTTTCTTCTTCAGGAAAACTCTGAACTAAGCGTTTAGATGCATGATCCATTAAGTCTTGCAGTTTAACTTCTGCTGATACTTCAGTAACTTTTACATTACATGGTACTGCTTCTTTTTTGGCAGAGGTAACCCTTTTATATTCAGGAAGAACATTCACATTATGATTCTTTAAAGAGCTTCGTATAATATTATATTTCTCCTTTGACAATCAAGTCCATAAATAACGCTAAGGCTTCTTCTATGCTATACTTTGTGGGTAATGCATTCGGAGGAGTTGGAATACTTTCTTTAATCCTTCGCAGTCGATCTGGGCTAGCAAGCTCCACAGCTTTTGTCATATCAGACCTTGATTTATCTTTATCTTTTACGTACTTAAGACATAATACTTCTGACAGATTCGGTGTAGATATATCTTTTGTAGCATTTTGAAGTTTACGTTTTTTGTTTACTCCGAACACTCGTTTATAGTTTTAGCAGGTCTTCCTTTTCTGCTGTCCGAAGATGTATATAGTTCTTCGATGTTTTCAAAAGTTGTTACTTGAGGCAAGCCATTTTCTACGAATATCCAAGAAAACGAAGTGAATTTTGTTTTTAACATCCTTTTCGTGGTATCCTGGTAAACCGCGCAATTTTTCCACAATAGCCAAATTAAATACATTTTCATTATGTGACTTTCTAAATAACTCGAACAATTCCGAATTTTGAAATGACATTATGAGTTCTGGTACTGATCACTACTTTTGCAAAGTAAAACATTAACTGATTGCATTACACAATTGCAGATTAAGTTATACCCAAAAATAAAAAGGTTCAAACTACCTGATTTGCGAAACATAAATCTAGGCCACAATTAACTGGATTATATACAACTGCAGTTTTTATTTTACTTAGTATAAAAACCAAGTTTTAAAACTAGCTGCCTATTTTCATAATGTGTTCTTAAATTTATATAAATAAACAAATTGTAATAATTATGCCTACCTGATTGACACAGCAAAATATTGTTTATCATTTATATGGGATTCATACTATGACTTTTTATGGTGACTTTTCAAGACTTTATTGACGAATGGTGTACAAAGGCTATCAACTTAAATGAGAATTAAAGAAAAATGTAGGGGAAAAATCACTGCGAACATTTCGTATTAACGAAAAGCAATAAATATTAGTAACAAGTGATGCAGTGAAAACAATTGTATAGAGAGAATTATTTCTTTTCATATTTGGAACGCATTTACAAAATACATTTTATAACATAAAGTACAAGTTATTTTTCTCTTATTTTTGTAAAAAAAGAAAACTAAGATTTGATCTTTCTATACGATTATATATATCTCAATAAAATAAGGCTACATACGTATTTTTAAGTAGGCACATATGCATATATTAACAAAAATATGTCATTCAGTTCCACTTATATTTACATTTTTGTGCTGTAAGATAACATAAAATATAAAAAATATTAAAATTTTGGTAGCTTTTTTCATTATTTTGCAATTTTTTTTAAATTTTGGTTGCAAAAATATCTTGGATGTGGCAACGCTGGCTATAAGATTGTAACATCTTTCTTCCAATTTCAAGAAAACCTGTCATTTTTTGTGGCCCAATTCAGCTAAATTATTTAAAGTACTGTGTAGTAAATATGCTAAGAAAATATGCGCGTGACCATTTTTGCCCATTTTTAGATATTCTCTATTTTATTTGTAAAAACTACCTAAATATAGGGTGTCTGAAAAACGGCAGCTGCCGAAAAAGTAGAGTATCTGGTGGACATTTTCTTACTTTTTTTAATAAACAATAAATATACCTTTCAAACAATACCAAAAAAGTAGTGATTACATGGCAATATTTCTGACACTTTAATTCTAAATGTCTTTTTTTTTCTCAAAAAACCCTTTTTTGGACTTTCTAAAAAACTGTCGACTTTAAGCAGCTCCACCAGCTATAATTCTTATCCAATTAAGAAAAACGTTTTTGAATTCTGATCAGTAATTTTATATGTATAAATTAATTAAAAACAAATTATTGATATTTGTAGCATGTAGGTTCTTAAATCAAATTTTGCAGTTGTCACTAACATTATTTGAGGAATTCAAAATATATTTAAGATTTACTTGGACCACTTTTATATCGACATTAATACGCGTCGATTGATGTATAGGGTATATCCCGGGAGACTTTCAGAAAAAAGTTATAGTCCCAGTAAACTTTCAAAAAATAACAGAATTGCTAAAACACTTTTTTTAGTAATTCACATATTGCACACAAACGGCTTGGTGACCACATATCACGCTACCGTATTAATGTCGGCATTTGATTGCAAGTAGCCTGATGTGTGGTCACCGAAGGTCTTGTACGTTATGGCGCAAAACTAAATGTGTACTTTTCGGCAACGTTTTTTATAATTTCTTGGTCCACAGATTTTACCCTAAAGCCTCTCGTGCAAAAACTTTTACTGCGATTTGCGTGCATTTGTTATCATCATTTGCTATCGATCAAAGGTAGCACCATATGAATTGAAAGTTTTGTTCTCTTATTATTGATGAAAAACTCGATATAAAAGTTGTCGTAAGTAAATCTTTAATATATTTTGAATTCCTCAAATAATTTTAGTGACAACTCCAAAATTTGACCCTACATGCTACAAATATTAATACTTTTGTTTTAAATTAATTGATTTATACATATAAAATTAATGCATTCTATTCAACAATTTTTTATTCAGTACATGTTTACATTTTCATCCTGCGCGTGTTACACATAATCTCTCAGGAAAAAAACGTGCTCACATACATATCTACAGAAAGTGCCTTTAATTTTATCAAACCGAAAAAGTTTGTCAGCCCTGCCCAATTTATTTTCTTAGCTTGCGTTACACTTGTGCAGTATAGTATTTGTTGATTGGTTACACATTCACATCATATATTTTAATTTAATATCAGTGTTGCCAACTCTATACTCTTAGTACGGTTTTAGTGCTTTTTGAAATTTTCCACGCGAATATTCTTGGGGTTAGATCTTTTTATATTATTATTATTCTCTTTTAATGATAAGACACGTTGCAATGTTTATTCATGCCTAAGATATATTTTAAATAAATTGATTTTGACGACAACCACGGATGCAATATTTGCTTCAGACTTCCTGTACTCAGTTTATCGGGTATGTTAGAATCCGAATTCACTCGAAAGTGGTTTACTTTAGCATCTTTGGTATTCCGCAATTCACATCCCCATGTTTTTATTCCTTTTCAATTAGAGTAGTAAGGGGTGGGTGAAAGTAAAACGAATCGAACTTTATTCTTATAAATGCTAACATTATTAAGAAAAATACAATTTTGGTTTTTAGTTTGAAGTCTTTTTTATTCAACTTCATCAAAAAAATTTAAATTTTCAGAGAAATATTAATACAAATAAATATTTTTAAATTTTGCCAAAAATTTTAATTTGGTTTTGGCAGATCTCACTTGTGTAAAAAACATTAAAAATACAACAATTTTGTTTATGTTCGAAAACACAAAGTTGCCATACATACTAAAGTTTGATATGTCAATCTTTTTTGGACTAAATCTTTATGCATTTAAATCTTATTGAAAAAGAAAAATGATTTTTTAAGGAAATTAAAACTAATTTCATATACATATATAAATCTATTTAAACAATAATTATAATAGTACAATTGCATTTAGTTTTAAAATCACAATGTAATAATCAGGCAATACTTTGTTTTAACAACATATGGTGGCGAGACAACGTAGTCGATATCATAAACTAGAACTAGACTCGACAACTTTGTAAACATGCATAAAGTTTGTGTGAAAGGGAAAGCTAATCTAGTTGTTTTTATATAGATATCTCTTCACACAAACTTTATGCACGTTATACAGTTTATGCAAAATATGATTCGGACCCTTTTTATACGTCAAAGTTGAGTACTCTGGTTGAGTACTCTGTGGTCGATATGCTTATAGCCGCGCTGAAAATTTTGCAAACATTACAGTCGCCGCGGACAAGTGCAGTTGATTATTGCTCGCGGTAGAGCCGTTTCTTTATGGCATAAATAAATTGTCAGAGTATGAAAACAAGCGAAATGAAACGATCCATTTAATTTTGCTTCACATTTTACCGCAAATAAAATAATAACAAAAATAAAACAATGAGAATGATTGAGCAACTTAGTTTTGTATTATTTTTATACGTGAGAGAAAATAACACTTCAATTTAAATAACTCAACTAGAAGAAGCAGAGAATAAAATTAATAATCTCTTTTAAAAAATTTTAAAAAAGCAAATAATTTTATTTTCGTTCTTTGCAAAATGCATTGTTTTTTGTGGCTTTAGCTTTTCATATGCCGGCATTTCATTGGTCGCTAAACCAAATCGTCAGTGAAGTTTAAGCAGTTTGAAAGCATGCAACTTTATGTTTATGCCATACGAATCAAATACAAAATGAGAATTCAATATTGTATATGAATCTTAACAAAATACATAATCATAGTAGGCTTTTATATACAAACAACACAACAAACAATTATACTCAACGAGAGTCTATTTTATTTTTCTCTCTCAACACCCGTACAATTAAAGGATATATATATATATATATATATATATATATATATATATATATATATATATATCATTGATGGACAAAATTGTTTTACACTTGTGTTAGTGAGATAATTAGAAGGTACAGTGACAAGCAAAAGGAATCACAAAGGTTTTCATATAAGGAACTAAATTAAACGAAATTGTCTACATTAATGCTGTCATGACAGTTTCGTAAGAGCAGTATATGTTTCAAAGACGTGGAACTAATTTTATTACGTTGTTTACTGCAAATGAATTTTAAGTCCGAAAAAATTTTTTAACATGTGGTCGGAAAAAATTAAAGAATTTTTTTTGAGTTCAGGATAGGCCAATGCGTCCAAAGTTTTCCAAAATAATAACCTGTATATTTCCGCAAAAGCTTTTAACTCGCTTCGTAATATTACAAGTTCTGATTGTATTTTGAATTCATATTTAGTAACATCAACATTAAAAGGGTTTTCAAAAAGTTCCAGAAGTTGTTTTATGTTATCTATATCCTCAAATCTATCTTCGAAATTGAAAAAAAGGTTTTCAAAAATATTAATATATTCCAGGGTTTCAACCTTTTCGTGCTTGTTCAAAATTAGGGATGTTTTAGGAAATTCTTTGAAATCACCTAACTTAATTTGTGATAACAACAAATATAAATTAGTTTTGAAATTGTAAATTTTTTTGTCAAATCGTATATATTATTTTCCTTGCCCTGTAATTCTAAATTAAAATCATTAAGAAAGCCAGTCGTATCTACCAAAAATGCTAAGTCTGTAATAAACTGATCATTTTTGAGATGATCTGATAAGCTGTTATCAATTTTTTCCAACACTGTAATTGGAAAAAATGTATAAGCATCAAGCTAACATGTGCACTCGCCAAACTAAATAACTAAAGAGCATAAGAAAACAAGGGGCGTGGTTTATAAACAATTGTTTGATGAAATGTCCATCAATGATATATATATAAATATATACATATATATATATATATATATATATATATATATATATATATATATATATATATATATATACATATATACATATACTAGTGTTCGCCTAGTGGTTGAAATTCAACCATTATTGCAATAATACAAAACCGCTTAGATAAAATGTCATATTTTTTTCATTTCTAATAAAATGTATTACCGTACTTACTCCATTCTTTAATGTTGTATCTATTAATGTGAACCTTTCAAATAAATAATAGAAACGGCTTTGATGTTCATTTAAGAAACATAAATTTATTGCCTATATTAAAAATATTAAAAGTTTTTGATTAATTGAAGAAAAACTAAAAGTAAAAAAAATTAATTTTATTCAAAATATTTAAATTAGTTGTACGACTTGCATCTTTATCTAAGGAAAATTTCGTTATATACAATATTCTTCGTAAAAACTCTATTGTCATTGAGTATGTTTCCTTGACCATTTTTATTTGAAATATGAAATTTTCGGCCGTCGAATGAACGAACTCTACTCGCAGCTACATATAATTATCCATGAGCAAATACAGGTAGTCTTAAAAGGCCACCTATCTTTTCAAATGTTTGCCCCTGTGACTTGTTAATGGTCATAGCAAATGCGGGTATAATTTGAAATTGTGTCCGCTGAAATTTAAATGGAAGAATTGTTCCAGAAAATGGTAAATTTATTCGTGGAATCAAAATTCTTTTATTGCGAACTACTCCCTGTAATACTTCGCAATCTATGGTGTTGCGGTGCAAGCACTTTTCTCTCATTCGAGTTCCATTTACTATGGCTTGTGCCATGTTTAAATTACGAATCAGCATAACAATGGAATTTATTTTCAATTTAAATTTATGCGGTGGCATTCCGCTTACGTTCAGTAAATTTAAAAATTAAGAATGATATTCATTTACGTCATTGACATCATTAGAAACTTTATCAAAACTGTAATAAACCTTCTCCTCCCCTGAAAGACGATTAAGTATATCATTATTTATTGAAGCGCAGTCTTCATTGGTAGGAGCTACAATTACGGAATTAAGAATTTGATCCGATAATATATTCTCACGAATATTACCATAGATATCAGTAATTAAACTATCAAAACAACCAATTATTTGTTGTGGCAATTCAATAATGTCATCACCTAACTCTGGATAATTTCTTAACCCTCAAATCACCCTCCAAAAAAACTTACGTTAGTTACCCTCGTGTGTGGTTTTTCACACATATGCAATGTCTATGTCCTTCTATATGAAGGAACATACTTAGCTATTTTTAAATCAAAATCATGATTTTGTATGAGTATTAAAGGCATATTTATTTTATACATATATCGTTTTATTTAAACATTGCGGTTATGGGCACGCTTACAAACAGCCTTTTTGCAAAAACAGCACATCGTTTGGTGAATATAATTTTTATATTTTGACTTTTCGCTATAACAAATATGACATCTAGATTTTCCTTCGATTATAGGAGGAATTTTTTTTTGCTTTTTTGAAGGAATTTCGAACGATTGCGATAAGCTCTGCTGAGCTCCAGATGGTTCACGGGACTGGGTTATTGAGACGCTTGGTTTATCAACTAATTCGCTTTGGTTTTGTTATAGAATGGAATGATTTTTGGCAATTATTTCGCATCAGATTCTACGTCATTCGATTGATGCATTGTGCTTTGCAGTACTACAGAGTGATCCTTTCTCCTGACATATGACACAAGAGTTGTACTTTCGGTGAATGCAAAAGTTGAATGGTACAGGGGAACCTTTTTGTATTGTAACAATTTGGGTGGTATGCTCCCTTTATTTTTGCGCATAGTACCTATCATTGTTAGCCCTTGGGACAACAACTTTTGTCCGAGTTGGTAGGATGAGAAAAAGTTATCCATTGTTATATTGTGGCCCTTAAGTCCGCGAACTAACTCCAAAACAACACGTTTCCCCTGATTTTTTTTAGGTAAACTACCAACAGGCTTACCAAAATATGGCTGGATTTTCTAAACGTAGCACGTTTGAGAGCAAAGTAAGAGCCAAAATTTAATTCCATATCTTTCAGGCTTAGAAGGCATATATTGCCTAAACTTGCATCGTCCACGAAATTGTTGGTGCCGATCAACAACAAAGCATAAAGCTTATGTCTATTTTTATATAAGCTTTCACTTTATGCAGTTCGCAACAGTACAAAAATATTTACACTTAGCGACAGAAAATGTCTCTAGTGCAAATTACATTGAAACTACATATGTGTGGAAAACCACACACGAGGGAAACTTACGTAAGTTTTGAAATATTTCGTTACTAAAAAATATTTTTAATAAAAAAATGTGTTTTCTGTGCTTAATTGATATTGTTAACAAAGTCAGGAAATTTCTTTTGTATACCCCAAAAAATTTTTTGTTTATCGTATAAACACGGTTCAGTTTGTGCGGTTTTCCACACAATAGTGATTTAAGGGTTAATTCACCATTACCAAGTTTATTTATGAAATTCGACAAATTCTACTTCTTCTGGTCTGGTCTATATATATATATATATATATATATATATATATATATATATATATATATATATATATATATATATATATATATATACTATATATATAAAAGAAAGTGATGTTAGTTACTACGCTTATAACTCAAGAACGCCTGGACCGATTTCGATGATGAGTACCAATTCGGTTAGGTCTCCACCCAAACACGGAGAATACCCAAGAAAATTCCGGAAATTTTATAGAGCGATTTTACAACGCCATCTTAACTCAAGAACCCATTAAAACGAACATAACTCAAGAATGTTCCTGGCCCGACATCATTTGAATCTCTTCGAACTGTCAATGGTGTAGTGTTGCCAATATTTCGTGCAGTATGTCAGGAGCTTAATTTGCTAGAAAACGATACGCATTGGGACACGACAATCGCTGAAGCAACTGTTTCCGCATCTCCAAGTCAGATACGCACATTGTTTTCAATCATTATTTCTACATGTTTTCCATCGAATCCACGTGAAATCTGGGAGAAGTACAAGGATGACATGTCAGAAGACATTTTGCATCGAGTTCGTGTCCATTCAGGGAATCCCCATCTTGAGATGAATGAAGAGATGCACAGCCAGGCTTTGGTTTTGATAGAAGACATGTGTTACCTAATGTGCGGCAGTTTGTTAGTCAGGTTAGGAATGACATCGCCTGATCGTGGAATAAACGACGCATTCGAACGAGAATTGCAGCATGAGCATGAATACGACACAAATGCGTTAAGCCAATTTGTTCGAATGAATGTACCTTTGTTGAATCCCCAACAAAAAGAAGTATACGATACGGTGATGAAGACAATTGATGATGGAAATGGCGGCATGATTTTCATTGATGCGACTGGTGGCAATGGCAAGACATTCCTCATATCATTGATTTTGGCTACAGTTCGTGCAAGATCGGAATTTGCTGTAGCAGTGGCTTCTTCCAGAATAGGAGCTACGCTGCTGGAAGGTTGCCGAACCGCTCATTCTTCATTAAAATTGCGATTAAACCTTCAAGCGATTGAAGAACCCACATGTAACATAGCGAAACATTCAGCAATGGCCAAAGTTTTGGTAGCAAGCAAAATTTTTATCTGGTTCGAATGCACAATGTCGCATAATCGTGCGTTGGAAGCTCTGAATCGCACTATGAAAGATCTGCGTAATGACGCAATATGTTTTGGGGGTGCGTTGATTTTACTCTCAGGCGATTTCCGGCAAACACTACCAGTAATACCACGATCGACCGCTGCCGATGAGATCAATGATTGCCTCAAATCATCACCATTGTGGCGTTATGTGAAGAAACTTCAGCTGACGACAAACATGCGAGTTGCATTGCTAAACGATCCATCTGCCGAAGTGTTCTCCAATCAACTGCTAACTATCGGTAATGGTCGTGTTCCTGTCGACTCATCGAATGGATTGATTTCATTCCCGTCAAATTTTTGCAATTTCGTCTCAACGAAAGAGGAGCTTATCAACAAAGTGTTTCCGAACATCATTGCTAACCACCAAAACTACGATTGGTTGAGTAAAAGAGCAATTTTAGCGGCAAAGAACAAGGATGTGGATCACTTAAACTTCATAATTCAAAATCAAATCGTTGGGTTACTGCATTCGTTCAAATCTATCGACTGTGTAACAAACGAAGACCAAGCAACCAACTACCCAACTGAGTTCATGAATTCATTGGATGTGCCTGGCTTGCCGCCGCACAATTTACAATTGAAGGTTGGTTCAGTCGTTATCATGCTTCGCAATCTCAACTAACCAAAATTATGCAACGGAACGCGTTTAGCGGTCACAAAATTCATGAGCAATGTGATTCACGCGAGACTACTAAAAGGAAAATTCAAAGGTGAGGAAGTTCTCATTCCGAGAATTCCAATGATCCCAACCGATATGCCATTCGAGTTTAAGCGAATACAATTTCCAATTCGTCTCGCATTCGCCATGACAATTAATAAATCACAAAGCCAATCATTGTGTGTTTGTGGCCTAAATCTGGAAAATGACGGTTTTTCACACGGACAACGGTATGTCGCATGTTCAGGTGTCAGAAAACCTTCGCATTGATCGTTTTCGCACTTGACAAAAAAAAAAAACCAAAAATATCGTTTATCACAGAGTGCTTCAATGAGGGGAAATACAATTCAATAAATGAAAAAATAATTTCATACGAGTAAGTACACATAAATTACTGGCGACGGGAAGTATCAGTTTAAAGCCGGATTTTATTATTATTTTAGGTTCGTGGCAAATGAATTGTTAAGAGCATGAAACCTGAGATATATGTATAGTACTGACGCAGAGATATCAAATTATATCTGCATTTTTCATTTCAGATTCATTGGTGAAGGGGTATGATCAATGTATGTTTTAGTCCTAAATACATACATATAAGTACATCTATAGTACAGATCATTGGACATTTTTAGGCAAAACAACGTTTGCCGGGTCAGCTAGTATATATATATATATATATATATATATATATATATATATATATATATATATATATATATATACATATATATATATATATACATATATATATATATATATATATATATATATATATATATATATATATATATATATATACATATATATATATATATATATATATATATATATATATATATATATATATATATATATATACATATATATATATATATATATATATATATATATATATATATATATATATATATATATATATATATATATATATATATATATATATATATATATATATATATATATATATATATATATATATATATATATATATATATATATATATATATATATATATATATATATATATATATATATATATATATATATATATATATATATATATAGGCAAGTGGAAAAAATTACAATTTTAACTGACTTAAATTCAACGCATTCCCTTGATTTTTTTTTTTTTTTGATATATTGTCAATAGGAGCAGTGCAGAATGTATTTTTTATTTTACATTTTTGTGCCTAAGATAGTTAAAAACAGTTAAGAATATTAGCCAATCATAAAGCCATGATCTCTCTTTCTCTCTTAATTTGCTAAAAAAATTACAGCAAAAAACTCAAAATTAACTAAATTAAATTTGGCTTGGCAACTCCATAAACATATTGAATTGTTGTTATTCTTATTGAGCCTTAACACACGAGAACAATTATGCAGGCATAACATCGTACTTTGTTGGCAAGAGAGACGAGGGTAATGGTTTTTCGTCGGCACATCTTTTCAAGCAGGCATAACCCTGCATTATTAGCACAAAACCAATCCATATGCATTTATGAAAAAACAGGTTCGATTGTTTTGTTTTTTACAGAACATATTTATTTATTCTTCGACCCTCGTGGTGTGTTAAGCGCAGGCTCGTTTGCCTTGCTCAACTTTATCGAGATGTATAACTTGGTGCTTCAACAAGTTATTACTGTTCGTAAGGGTTTATTTTCCTAGTAGTTCACCAGGATAATTCAAGCGATTATTTTCGGTTCAGTTGTTCAAGTGGTACACAAGAACAACGTAAACTGACTTGTCGAAAAAATGAAATTCAGATGTTTGCTGGATGAATGACAATCGTGCAATCACAAATTTTATTAAAAACTTATGGTATTTAAAGAAGAAAATTACAAATATAAATAATAAAGAAATACAAATACAAATAGAAATACAATACAAAAAAAAAAGTAAAAAATTTTAATTTTTAGCAGGCCGGAAACCGTTCATTCTTCTGATGCACTCATTATTTTCCCACCGTTAGCAGAGAACAGATATTGGATTTCATAACTGTCTGGCTGGTGAATTAAATAAGCAAATTATTTTCTCACTGACAGTAAAGCCCAAACAGATATCAAATTTCTCCAACGTCTGACTAGTTATTTGATTTAGTACGTGTAAATAAATATTTTGTTTTAATTTAGCTATGAATTATGCAAACACGGTAATTCTCACGCCTAAATAAGAACGTTAAAAAGAGGTACGGATTTTGTTCAAGTATTATAAATTATGCAGACGCGGTAATTCTCACGTCAAAATGTGGGAAAAATAAGAACGTAAAAAAGAAGTACGGATTATGTTCAAGTATTATTAATTCTATTGAGAGTTGTTTTTATTTTTGAATAAAGAATAAAAAAAAAACTCAAAAGAATTAACATATTGCGGCCCCAAGGGGATTGAAAAGTGCGAATGAGCGATCTCCGGCAATTTACATATTTTGAAGTGGATTAAGTTGTTGGTTCCAATGAAACATTCCAGTTGGATCGTGGAGACGGTTGTGGTGCATCGGGGATCGGTTCACGTCTTCTCTTCAACCTTTGCCTTGCTATCAGGGCCACTATTACAGCTAAAATCAAGGCTAGTCCAACATAGCTGATGGTTAAGCTATGTATTTTATGGGTTCTTGCGAGAGGAAATTCTTGTCGTTGTGCCCTGACCTCATTCTGCAGATGCGTTATCTTTTCAATTGTCGAAGCATATGACAGGGGTTGTGTCATGTTTTTTACGCTTTCTTGGAGGTGAAGGAATGACATCCCATTGCTTGTATATGATGAATGCAAGTTTGATGAGATGGTTCGATGCCCGTATATGGTAATAACATCATTTTTCATTGCACACCCTGCGGGAAGCGTGAGCAACCCGGTACCTTCCAGCAATTGTGAACTGCTTTCACCCTTGCATACTGTGCTTAGTTTTAGTTGCTGTTGAGTTGCGAGCAGCCACTGGTTCTTGTTATAAAGTTGGTACCATACGTTATTGCTGTTTATCAACTCTATGTTGCAGCTTGAGTCGGATTCATTGTTGAATAAATGTATCTCACAGCGACAAATTGGAGAGCCTTTATGATATGCAGCTTGAATGTGTGGGCATAAGAAAATGTTATGCTCAAGTTTATTGCAGGTACTTAGCTTCGATTCATCTAGAGGGAAATATTCGTCACGATGAGCGTTGAGAGCCATCATGTTAGTGGTTGGTATGATAGCCACTAAAGAGTTGTTCATTAGCTGTGGTACTGGAGTAATATAAAATAGGTCATATTGCCCTTGATGGGCTAGAGGGATGAACAAGGTGCAAATAATGTGCTGAGTTGAGATTGCTGCGTGAGCCGTGACTACACCATATAAATGAATAATGTCTGCAACTGGAAGTACTAGATCTGCGGGAAGGTTTGCCTTTATGTTATCGATTTCACCCGAAAATTGTTGTGGGGTTAGTAGAACCGGACTAATTCGACCATGGTAAGTGTCCGCTAACAATGTGATCATAGATGTGTGCATTTTTTGTAAATTATTAGCAATTGTAAGTAACTGGACACTCAGTGATAAAATGACTTCCGATCGATGGTAACTGTCATTGTTTGTGAGGTAGAGTAGTTTATTTATTTTAAAGTTCATTTTTTCGAAGTAATCTTGCGTGCGTTGTTCCGATTGCTTCATGAGATTCAGGGTCGAGTCGAGAAACGATGTTTGATTCCGAAGAAAGCTCTGCAAGTGGGCTTCGTTGGTTTTTATACTATTAATAGTATCCGTCATTTCTGCTGCATATTTGCAGTCTAGAACGCCAAACAAGGAGCTTGCTATATTTCCAACGATGTCTATTGCTCCTCGTCGCTTCCTTTTTATGAAATTTTCCAAACCGTGCCCCATTTCATTTCTGAGATCTTGAAAATGGGATAGAAGTCCGTTGCATTAATGATTAAGGGATGAGTAATCGCAGGCCCTTTTCAGCGCAGAGGTACCGTTCATTAAAAGTTCTAATTCGTTATAGAACGGTGTCAGCTCAAAATAAATAAGGAGCTTCCATTCAACGATGACAGGTTTAACTTGGCCAATATTTTCGAAATGTAATCCAGGGTTGCTGGTGATTTGGGTGTACGTCACTTGTTGACATAGGATTAGAGGGAGAAATAATGCTACGAGTACTAGCAGACCTGTTGCGTTTAGACTACAACATTTTGAGGGTGGTTCAGTTATGGTTTTTGCCCCTATTGCGGTTCACCACTTTTGTGTCAGTTTGGTCGTCTTAGGTGATTTCGCATTGCCGTTCTCAACTAAACTGCCAGTTGACTATTCAGTTGTGTATCTGTTTTTTCGTGGTATTGCCGTTCTCAACTTTGTAAAAGTTTGGTCGTAAAAAACGTTGAATACACACAACTGCTTAATTGTAGTTGTGTCATTATCAGTTAGAGTGAAATTTTTTTAAAAGCGGTAAAAATTTAAATCAAAATGGAGAGATCGTAAGGATCAATTTTTGTAATAATTTTTTCACAATTTTTAAACACTTTTATTAGTTTGAAAATAACAACGAAAGTCCAATTTGAGCGGCTTGTTCAGGTTATGGACAGGAATCCGGAAATTGCTCGCGAAAAACCAAATTTTGGTGCAACGGAAAATACGTGCAAGGAGTTATGGGAAAGAGTTTGCTGAAGAATTAAATAGTTTGGGACCACCGACAAGAACATCTCAAGAATGGCAACGTGTAAGTGTGTCAATAAAATAATATTGAACAATTACAATATTCTTAATATAATTATAATCTTGCACAGGTTTGGATCCACTATAAAGCAAGCATTAAGAAAAAACTTTCAAACAATAAAAGAAACACTCAGGCGACAGGTTGAGGCCCATCACAAGAAATCCCATTAAATAGCCTTGAGGATACTGTTTCACAACTCTTGTCTTTGCAAGAGGGAGCGGCACCATTAAATAGCCTTGATGATACTGTTTCACAACTCTTGTCTTTGCAAGAGCAAGCGGCACCATCTGGCCAAGTTTTTGGCGTTGCAGCATCCACTGCAAACATTAAAAAAATTAGAAAAAAAATTTGCATTGTTGGAACGACAAGCAAATGAGGCTACTGATCTCCACAATCTTAAGGTGGAGTGCGATAAATTAAAAATAGAAAAACTTAAGAATAAATTTAAAAATTAATAATATTTTATTGTTTGCTATTGTAGATAAATTTCATCTTATTTTTTTATATATTAAAATTCACAAGTGGTATTATTTTTTTAAGAATTACAAGTTTTTAAATATATGTACAGAATTCTTTTTTTTAACCTTTTAAGACTCAATTAACAAATTGTTTCACAATACATAAATAAAATATTTTACACTTTTTATTCCCACAACACTTTCAGTTTAATTTTCTTCAAATTTCACTTGTCAAACGTGATATTTAAAGTTGGCAATTCGATATTTTAGGTTGGCAATTTTATGACAAACTCAACTAAAAACAGTTGTGTATCGCAATAACTAAAGTGAGTTTGGTTGTGCATAAGTTGGGTTGACTCTCACACAACCAAACTGAGTTGAGTGGTGAACCGCAATAGGGGCATTTGTTATTGGGTAAGCTGTCTCTTTTTCGTGTTGGTTTCTCATTTGGTGTGTTATTGGTAACATTGGTTCCTGGTGGCTCCACAGGAAGAGGAGCCAGCAAGTGAATTGCTCGCTTAAGGATACCATCAGATGTTTTCACATCAGCTGTTCTGACGAGTCCGTCTGGACCAGGGTAAATTTTAGTTACTTTTCCAAGACGCCATTTCATGACTGGTGTGTTGTCCTTAATTATAACTATGGTATCCCGTTGCAAATTTTGAGCCTTGGTTTCGCTGCTGGAGTTCACTGAGGTATTCCTGCGACCATCGTTTCCAAAATTGATGCTTTATTTGTGACACTAACTCCCATCGTTTTGTAAGAGTTGTTGGAGTTGACCTGGCAGTTGCATCTACTTGTGCTGTAAGCGGTTCACCAATCAAAAAGTGGCCTGGTGTTAGTGCAGCCTCATCATTAGGATTATTCGGCAATGGTGCAATCGGTCTCGAATTAAGGATTGCTTCGACTTCTATTATCACGGTTTCCATTTCTTCATAGGTCAGAGACGCGTTTGCCACTTCTTTAACAAGTAACCTTTTTGCGGATTTGACTGCAGCCTCCCATAGTCCGCCGAAGTGCGGGGCTCGTGGAGGTATGAAATGAAAAGTGATGCCTTTGCTGGCACACTCTTGTTGAATTTTTTCTTGAGCAGCTGTGGCGAAAAGAGCAGTTGACAACTCTTCTAATTGATTGCGAGCTCCCACAAAGTTTGTTGCGTTGTCACTGTAGAGATGCTGACAGTGACCCCTTCGGCCGATGAATCTTTTGAGCGCTCAATGAAAGCGTCGGTTGTAAGGTCTGTTACAAGCTCCAGATGGACCGCCTTAGTGGAAAAGCAACAGAATACTGCAATATACGCCTTTTGGGGTCGCTTTAATCGGGTTTTGAAGTGAACCCAGATTGGACCACAGTAGTCAACTCCTGCATTAATAAAGGGTCTCGCTGGTATTACTCTTGCTTCTGGAAGGTTTCCCATAATTTGCTGCAGAAGTTTTGGTTTCGCTCGTACACATTGCACACATTTATGCACAGTTTCCCGAGCCAAATGTTTGCCTTTAATGGGCCAAAAACGTTGTCTTACGATTGCTAGAAGTGCTCCAGGGCCACAATGTTTGTTTTCCCTATGTATCTACTCAAATATTAGTTTACTTATTGTGTCGTTATAAGGAAGCAACATTGGATGTTTGGCATTGAATGATAACGTGGATGCTTCTAATCTGCCTCCGACTCTTAGAATGTTATATTCGTGTAAAAATGGGGATAAGCTTTTTATTTGACTCGATCCTTTAAGGTCCTTTTTCTGTTGCAGCTGTTGAATGTCTTCTGTGAATGTGCATAGTTGGGTGGTTCGAACAATGATGGCAAGCGCATCGTGAAGTTCAATAGGTGTGAGAGTTTGTTGGGTTTGTCGCTCGGGTTTGAAAGTTCTGGCATTTTTAATGAATCTTAAAATGTATCCTATGATACGTTGGAGCCTTTTTAGTGAATTTCGGTGGTTGATGCTGTGCAAAAAGTTTTCACTATTGACAGCAATGAGTGAGTTGTACGATTCTTGCTTTTGTTCAGGGGTCGGCAAATTAAGATCTAGGCCAAAACTGGGAGGCCAATGTTTCTCGTCTCCATGAAGAAAAAATGGCCCATACATCCATTGGGGTGTATGCTGTAACTGTTGTGGATCCAGTCCTCTTGATATGATGTCCGCTGGGTTATCCTTAGAACTTACATGACGCCATTGCTCAGGTAGCGTGTTTTCTTGAATTGAAGCGATTCGATTTGCCACAAATGTATGAAAGGAAGAAGATCTTGAATTTATCCACGATAAGACTATTTTTGAGTCGGACCAATAGAATGTTGGCGTTGTATTCATATCCAAGTCTAATTTCACTTTTGCAGCTAAGTTAGCACCCAATTGTGCGGCACATAGTTCCAGTCTAGGCAGTGTTTGCTGTTTGAGTGGAGTTATCCGTGATTTCGCACATAACAAATATACTCTTATTGTTTTGTTTGGTAGAATTGTTCTCACATATATTGCAGCGCCATACGCCTTTTCGGAGGCATCGGTAAAAACATGAAGTTGAGTCTTGCCAGGAAGAACTCCTTTATAGATATGCCGATGCACTTGAAAGCTTTCAAGTTCGCTTAGGTTGCTTCGAAAGGTTCGCCAGCGTGAGTCAAATTCTGAAGGAACAGCCTAGTCCCATGAGAGATTCAAGGTCCATAATTCCTGGATAAACATTTTTGCTCTGGCGACAGTATTCCTAGTGGATCAAATATTCGAGCCAAGTCTGATGTGACTGTTCTTTTAGTCACGGCTTTAATTGTTTGCATGTTGACCTTGATCTTAAGTAGGTCATCTTTAGGTACCCATACCAATCCCAGTGTTTTAGTGTAATCAGTTTCGTCTGAGAAGTCAAGACTGACTTCTTGGTCATAACTGGGAATGTTGCGGAGCAGCTGGGCATTATTAGCGCACCATTTTCGTAGATGTAATCCGTACTTGGCCAGGATGTCTTGCCTGGCGCTGAGTTTCTAGGGCTGTATTCAGGCTATCAGCTCCACCCAGCCCGTCATCGACATAAAAGTTCTTTTCCAAGAAACTGGCTGCCAAAGGAGCTTGCATCTTATTATCCTGGATTATTTCCTTCAAACATTTGATCGCCAGATATGGTGCTGGTCTAGTACCATAAGTAACGGTATTTAACTGGAAATAACTAATAGGCTCAGAGGCATTATTTCGCCAGAGGATTATCTGGTACTGTCGGTCCTTGGGGTGGATATAGATTTGGCGGTACATTTTTTCGATATCTGTTGTGAATACGAAACGGGGCAGCCGAAATCGCAATAGAACCGTAAATAGATAATTTTGTAGTGGTGGTCCAGTGTGGAGAATATCATTTAAGGATTTTCCTGAGGACGTTTTTGCTGACGCATCGAAAACTACTCTGAGTTTAGTTGTACTACTTTCGGGTCGCAAAACGCAGTGGTGAGGAACAAAGTATGTATGCCCCTTTACTTCGTCTATATTGATTTTCGACATCTACCCCATTGTTTCGTAGTCTTTCATAAATAGCGCATATTGTTCCTTCAATGAAGCGTCTTTTGATAATCGACGTTCTAGTGCGAGGAACCGGTTGAATGCGATACTATGTGAGGACCCTAATAAAGATGGTTCAGCACAAAATGGCAGTCGTGCTATGAATCGACCTTTATGGTCACGTGTGGTATGCTGATTGAAATGTGCTTCGCACTGTGCATCGAAAGGTGATAAATTTTGCTCTCTTCCTTCAACCTCCTCGAGTTTCCAAAATCGCTCAATAGCTGTATTCATTTTATCCTCTTCTGTTAAGACTCCGCACATTCCTGATGAGAGCCTTTCACCAGATACCTTACCCGATACGATCCATCCAAAGGCTGTATTTTGTAGCAGTGGAAGGTCCTTGCCTAATTTAAGTTGTCCGATCTTGAGTAGTTGATGATAATATTCCGCCCCTAACAAAATATCGATTTTTTTCTGGACGGTTGAAGGTTGGGTCCGCTAATGCTACGTTGCTGGGAATTGACCACCTGTCGATTGTAAGCGATTGAGCAGGTTGAGGCGAAATAATTTGCGGCAATACGAATGCTTCAAGCCGTGTTGAAAAATTGTTGAGCCGAGATTGTAGCGTAATGTTGACTCAGTGTTGAACCTTGGTACGGTTTTTTCCAATACCGTTAATTGAAACAGAAGTAGTCCGTGCTGGGAGTCCAAGCCGGTTGACTAATCGTTTTGTGATCAAATTGACTTGTGATCCTGAATCAAGGATTGGCTTGCATTCAGTTTCCTGACCATTAACCTTGACCTTTACCAACGCTATTCCCAGTAGAACATATGGTCTTTTGTTAGTGTAACTTCTCGCCATGCCTTCAGCTTCTGTTGGTGTGCTGACTAGAGATGTCGCGTGTTGCGTTGTGGAGTTATTCGCTGTAACTGTTTCATTGGCTGACTCTGTTTCCCCCTTTGATTTGTTACGCTTCCTGGACATTGAATTCTTTTGCGGGGCTTGTTCCAAGTGTACCAGGGTGTTGTGCATTTTTCCACATTTCTGGCAGCGGCCTGAAATTGTGCACTGTTTGGTCAAATGATTGTGACTAAAACAATTAACACACATTTTATGTTTCTGTATCAAATTTAGTTTTTTTACAGGGCTTAGATGGATGAATTCTCTGCATCTATACAATGGGTGATATTATTGCTTGCAAACTAGGCATCGTTGGTTCTCATGACGGGGATGTGCCGTAAGCGTGCATGTTTTGCTAGCAGGAGAAACTGTCTTATCTTTGTGTCCTATTGCCTCCAGAGTGTGGAAGTAGTTCTCCAGAAAGGTAAGAAATTGGCTGACTGGTTGCATTTCCTTTGGGTTGGTGATCGATTGCTCATATTGAGTGTATATAGTTTTGTCCAACTTTTTTACCAGGAGGTGGAGTAGAAGTGGATCCCATGTCGAGATTTCGAGCCCCATATTAGAAAGAGCTGCCAGACATTCTCTCGTTGTATCATGCAATCGCTTAACGGCCATTAACGTCGATGCACCGGATGGTTGGTCTAGCAGTCTCTGAACCGCTGTTGCCACTATTAGTCGTTTATTATCATATCGATCCTGTAGTAACTGCCAAGCGGCTATGTAATTGTCTGCAGTAACAGCGAGATGATTAATAAGCTTCGCTGCTTCACCAGTAACGTTGGTCTTTAGATAAAACATTTTGTGAGCGTCTGACATCTGTTGCTCATGAATAGTTTTCTTAAATAAGTCAGAAAACGATGTCCATTTCATATAATCACCTTCAAATTTAGAGAGAGTGATTGTGGGTAATGGTAGGGTAGATGGTCTAGCCATAGTTTCTGTGGATGAGAGGCGATTGTTGTTAGCCGTGGTAAGCTGGATGATCGCTAACTGAGCGGCTTGTTCGAGGTGGATGTATCTGCTTGTGTCATAACCGGCGAGGTCTGGATCGGAATATTTATCTAATACTTCATCATTAAGTAGTTCCAGCTGTTGCCATAGTTTGGTGATGGTGGCTTTTTAACATTGTAATAAGGCCCATCCTGACCTGACTGCAACTGAAGACTTTCTAGCTGTCTATCCAGAGCTGCCATTTTTCCTAGGGAGCGGCTGATTAAACCATCGTGGCCACTTGTAGGTTGAGGTTTCGTGGATGGTGGGTTGTTAATGATTTCGGATTGATCGCCCCCTTTTGGCGGTGGATCAATAGGGTTTTTGGCGATTGCTCCCTTACCTTGATAAGTGTGCTCGCGTTCCATCAGCGCTATATATTTGGATGCCATTGACTGGATTTGACTATAGCGGTCTGCAGTGAAGTATTCATCTTCCATATCAATATCCTTTAGAGTCCGCAATTTGGTATCTGCCTCATCGAATTCTTTCCAAGCTGTAGTCAGCCGGGCCAATCGTTCTTTGTAGTACGCTGGGGTTTTGCGGCTAGCTGGGTCCTTGGTAAAGTTGCGGATGATGGTGGCGATACGCTCGCCGGTCTCCTTCAGTTGGTGAAGAAGCTGCTCTGCGGTTTCCATATTGCTTTGTTGATGCCCTATAGAGGTTAATTGAGAGTTGGAGTAAGCTGCTTGTTGGTTGTGATGCAACGTTGTCTGTGATTAAGCGCCTGTAGTTTGTGGTTGGCCGCTGATATATTGGTTTGAATTGTTCGCTTGAAGGACTTTAGGTTTTCCTAAACCCGATGTCCTGTCACGGTCGCCAAAATGCTAAGCGCAGGCTCGTTTGCCTTACTCAACTTTATCGAGATGTATAACTTGGTGCTTCACCAAGTTATTACTGTTCGTAGGGGTTTATTATCCTAGTAGTTCACCAGGATAATTCAAGCGATTATTTTCGGTTCAGTTGTTCAAGTGGTACACAAGAACAACGTAAACTGACTTGTCGAAAAAATGAAATTCAGATGTTTGCTGGATGAATGACAATCGTGCAATCACAAATTTTATTAAAAACTTATGGTATTTAAAGAAGAAAATTACAAATACAAATAATAAAGAAATACAAATACAAATAGAAATACAATACAAAAAAAAGTAAAAAATTTTAATTTTTAGCAGGCCGGAAACCGTTCATTCTTCTGATGCACTAATTATTTTCCCACCGTTAGCAGAGAACAGATATTGGATTTCATAACTGTCTGGCTGGTGAATTAAATAAGCAAATTATTTTCTCACTGACAGTAAAGCCCAAACAGATATCAAATTTCTCCAACGTCTGACTAGTTATTTGATTTAGTACGTGTAAATAAATATTTTGTTTTAATTTAGCTATGAATTATGCAAACGCGGTAATTCTCACGCCTAAATAAGAACGTTAAAAAGAGGTACGGATTTTGTTCAAGTATTATGAATTATGCAGACGCGGTAATTTTCACGCCAAAATGTGGGGAAAATAAGAACGTACAAAAGAAGTACGGATTATGTTCAAGTATTATTAATTCTATTGAGAGTTGTTTTTATTTTTGAATAAAGAATAAAAAAAAACTCAAAAGAATTAACATGGTGTAAACATGGATTTAAAAGAAGAAGGTGGCTTGGTCGCGCGAGCAACATGCGTATACATATATAGTCTTAAGGCTTTGCATATATGTGTACATACATACATAGATTCGTAAAAAATAGGTAGCAAATTTATTTTGTTTGTTGGCTATTTTTGTGAAATCCTTTTGTATGATTGGTTTTTACACTTTTCGTTATCTGCGAAAAAACATGTACAGTATGATCGCGAAATGTAATCATTAAAAATAAGCTAAGTACATCTATATATAAATAGGCAAGTGGAAGAAGTCATGAACCATTTTAACTGACCTAAACTCAACGTATTCGCTTGATTTAGATTGTCAATAGGAGGAGTGCAGAATGTATTTTTTTCTACATTTTTGTGCCAAAGATAGTTAAAAACAGTTAAGAATATTAGCCAATCATAAAGGCATGATCTCTCTTTCTCTCTTAATTTGCTAAAAAAAAAATACAACAAAAAACTCAAAATTAACTAAATTAAATTTGGCTTCGCAACTCCGTAAACACTCAGAAGGAAAAACTTATTTTATTTGTTCATTCTATTCCACCATTTGGTGGTACAACTATTCTACTAAAGTGCGATTTAAGGCAAATTTTACCTGTTTTTCCACACGGGATCTGATTTACTTTAATTGAAAATTGCATCATTAGTTGGAAGGAATTTAATTCTTTTCACAAAGTTACCATAACACAAAATACGAGCGCTAGACCAGAAGAAGTAGAATTTGTCGAATTTCATAAATAAACTTGGTAATGGTGAATTAACCCTTAAATCACCATTGTGTGGAAAACCGCACAAACTGAACCGTGTTTATACGATAAACAAAAAATTTTTTGGGGTATACTAAAGAAATTTCCTGACTTTGTTAACAATATCAATTTAGCACAGAAAACACATTTTTTTATTAAAAATATTTTTTAGTAACGAAATATTTCAAAACTTACGTAAGTTTCCCTCGTGTGTGGTTTTCCACACATATGTAGTTTCAATGTAATTTGCACTAGAGACATTTTCTGTCGCTAAGTGTAAATATTTTTGTACTGTTGCGAACTGCATAAAGTGAAAGCTTATATAAAAATAGACATAAGCTTTATGCTGTGTTGTTGATCGGCACCAACAATTTCGTGGACGATGCAAGTTTAGGCAATATATGCCTTCTAAGCCTGAAAGATATGGAATTAAATTTTGGCTCTTACTTTGCTCTCAAACGTGCTACGTTTAGAAAATCCAGCCATATTTTGGTAAGCCTGTTAGTAGTTTACCTAAAAAAAATCAGGGGAAACGTGTTGTTTTGGAGTTAGTTCGCGGACTTAAGGGCCACAATATAACAATGGATAACTTTTTCTCATCCTACCAACTTGGACAAAAGTTGTTGTCCCAAGGGCATACCACCCATACAAAAAGGTTCCCCTGTACCATTCAACTTTTGCATTCACCGAAAGTACAACTATTGTGTCATATGTCGGGAGAAAGGATCACTCTGTAGTACTGCAAAGCACAATGCATCAATCGAATGACGTAGAATCTGATGCGAAATAATTGCCAAAAATCATTCCATTCTATAACAAAACCAAAGCGAATTAGTTGATAAACCAAGCGTCTCAATAACCCAGTCGCGTGAACCATCTGGAGCTCAGCAGAGCTTATCGCAATCGTTCGAAATTCCTTCAAAAAAGCAAAAAAATATTCCTCCTATAATCGAAGGAAAATCTAGATGTCATATTTGTTATAGCGAAAAGTCAAAATATAAAAATTATATTCACCAAACGATGTGCTGTTTTTGCAAAAAGGCTGTTTGTAAGCGTGCCCATAACCGCAATGTTTAAATAAAACGATATATGTATAAAATAAATATGCCTTTAATACTCATACAAAATCATGATTTTGATTTAAAAATAGCTAAGTATGTTCCTTCATATAGAAGGACATAGACATTGCATATGTGTGAAAAACCACACACGAGGGTAACTAACGTAAGTTTTTTTGGAGGGTGATTTGAGGGTTAAGAAATTATCCAGAGTTAGGTGATGACATTATTGAATTGCCACAACAAATAATTGGTTGTTTTGATAGTTTAATTACTGATATCTATGGTAATATTCGTGAGAATATATTATCGGATCAAATTCTTAATTCCGTAATTGTAGCTCCTACCAATGAAGACTGCGCTTCAATAAATAATGATATACTCGGGTATGTTCTAGAATCCGAATTCACTCGAAAGTGGATTACTTTAGCATTTTTGGTGTTCTGCAATTCACATCCTCATGTTTTTATTCGTTTTCAATTAGAGTAGTAAGGGGTGGGTAAAAGTAAAACGAATCGTACTTTATTCTTATAAATGCTAACATTATTGAGAAAAATACAATTTTGGTTTTTAGTTTGAAGTGTTTTTTATTGAACTTCATCAAAAAAATTAAATTTTTCACAGAAATATTAATGCAAACAATTTTTTTTTAAACTTTGCCAAAAATTTCAATTTGGTTTTGGCAGATCTCACTTGTGTAAAAAAAACATGAAAAAAATACAACAATTTTGTTTATGTTCGAAAACACAAAGTTGCCCTACATAATAAAGTTTGATATGTCAATCTTTTTTGAACTAAATCTCAATGCATTTAGATCTTATTGATAAAGAAAAATGAATTTTTTTGAAGGAAATTAAAACTAATTTCATATATAAATCTATTTAAACAATAATTATAATAAGTCGAATGCATTTAGTTGTAAAATCGCAATGTAATAATCAGGCAATACTTTGTTTTAACAACAAATGGTGCCAGGACAACGTAGTCGATATATTTTATAGGCGGCAAACAGCCGCGCTGATAAATAACGCCAGGCAAGCAGATCAACCAAAAGCAAATAATTTTAATTTCGTTCGTTGCCTTTTTTGAGAGTATTGAATAATTTTATTTTCATTGTATGTTTCTTTAAGAATATTAATTTTGTTTTTATTCGCGTTGAAAATTAAATGTAAATTGTTTTACATCCAATTTTCACGATGATTTTTTAAGACATGTCTTTTTTTATTTTCTTTTAAAGTTGCTCCCAAAATCATGTCACATTTTCATGATGATTTTTAAAACATGTCTATTTCTTCACTGTTGTTGTAAAAAAAACTCTTATGTGACAGGCAGAGTTGTTTTTTTTACTTTATCTTTAATTCCTTTTATTTCTATAATTTGGGCGCCAAAAACGGAATTTAATAACTTGAGAAGTAAAGTATTTAAAAAAGTAAATTTTCTTAAAAAAAATCAAAATTGGGTGCTATACAGGAAAAACCTCGAAGAAAGCAATGGAGGTAAAACTAGTTGACTAAAACTAGTGAGTGGGTGAAGCAATGAGGGAAATGCTGAGTGGAGCGAGGTACATTTTAGTTTCTTATGAACGACTTCTTGGGAGATAAGTCGTCTTTTCTGAACTATATCAGAATGAGCCGAGAGACATTTAATTTGATACTCGCAAAAATCGAAGGTGATATAGTAAAACAAGATACCATCTTGAGAGAAGTGATAACTCCAGCAGAGAAACTGGCAGCCACACTCCAATACCTCGCTACTGGAGAGTCCATCAAAAGCACAAAATATCAGACGAGACTATGGGAAACCTTTCTTTGTCGTGCAGTTCCGGAAGTATGCCAGGCAATTTGGAAACATTTTAAATATGAATATTTAAAGGTTTTTGAGTAGGTACATATGTATATGAAAAATAACTTATTTTATTGTGCCTATTCATAGAATGTAATACTTTGGTTTTTTACTTTAAAATTAAAATAAACAAGTTAAATTGTTATAAGTACATTGATTGAAATAAATTCGTCTTTTATTAAAATATAACTTTAAAAAGTATATATCATTAGCTCTTGGCAGATTGTGAACAAAGAGCTAGATCGCTTGACACGGTCCATATATGTAGGATTACGTACATCATACAAGCTTTCGTGTTCCTGATATTTAGATATTAAAAGCTCCACAATTTCGTTTTTCCACATGGTTTATATTTATTTGCACTTTTTATTTATATATTAATATATGTATCTTTTATGTACACACAAAACAAAAAACAAGCACTTGTCGCTTTAAAACAAGAAAAATAAAGAAGAACACAGAGAAATAACCACCTTAACAGACGAATGCAAATAAAATATAATAGTAAAATTGCGAATGACAGCTAAAAGGAAGAGATGTATTTTTCTTCATTGTTGTTGTAAAAAAATCACGAAAACAGAAACCATGTTTCTTAAGACATGTCTTAAAGACAAGTAAAAAAATCATCCTGAAAATTGGGTGTTACTTTTGTAACTTTTTTGCCGACCGCCGTCGATTTTTGCGTAGCTGTAGCCGTTGATATTTAGATTTTTTTTTCGAACATAAACTTCGAATGTGGAAAAACATGCTGAATTCAGAACACCAATTTATAAATTATGGGGATTCAAAAAATTTTTCGTTTTCAATCCGAGTTGAAACCTGGAACATACCCGACTTAATCGTCTTTCAGGGGAGGAGAAGGTTTATTACAGTTTTGATAAAGTTTCTAATGATGTCAATGACGTAAATGAATATCATTCTTAATTTTTAAATTTACTGAACGTAAGCGGAATGCCACCGCATAAATTTAAATTGAAAATAAATTCCATTGTTATGCTGAATCGTAATTTAAACATGGCACAAGCCATAGTAAATGGAACTCGAATGAGAGAAAAGTGCTTGCACCGCAACACCATAGATTGCGAAGTATTACCGGGAGTAAAACGAATAAATTTACCATTTTCTGGAACAATTCTTCCATTTAAATTTCAGCGGACACAATTTCCAATTATACCCGCATTTGCTATGACCATTAACAAGTCACATGGGCAAACATTTGAAAAGATAGGTGGCCTTTTAAGACTACCTGTATTTGCTCATGGATAATTATATGTAGCTGCGAGTAGAGTTCGTTCATTCGACGGCCGAAAATTTCATATTTCAAATAAAAATGGTCAAGGAAACATACTCAATGACAATAGAGTTTTTACAAAGAATATTGTATATAAAGAAATTTTCCTTAGATAAAGATGCAAGTCGTACAACTAATTTAAATATTTTGAATAAAATTAATTTTTTTTTTACTTTTAGTTTTTCTTCAATTAATCAAAAAATTTTAATATTTTTAATATAGGCAATAAATTTATGTTTCTTAAATGAACATCAAAGCCGTTTCTATTATTTATTTGAAAGGTTCACATTAATGGACACAACATTAAAGAATGGAGTAAGTACGGTAATACATTTTATTAGAAATGAAGAAAAATATGACATTTTATCTATATATATATATATATATATATATATATATATATATATATATATATATATATATATATATATATATATATATATATATATATATATATATATATATATATATATATATATATATATATATATATATATATATATATATATATATCCTTTAATTGTACGGGTGTTGAGAGAGAAAAATAAAATAGACTCTCGTTGAGTATAATTTTTGTTGTGTTGTTTGTATAAGTTAAAACCTCCATTTGTTCCTTTTTATCGATTGTTAGGATCCGTGCAAATTAAACAACCTTAATAACGATTTTAGTAACTTCATTTATTAATTATTAGCATTACAACTAAATATACTATTTTAACACCTTTAATTTTTATTATTTATTTCTTATTCAATGTGCTTTATTTTGAAACCCAAACACTTTCCCGCTATGTGGATCGTTTATCTTGCTTGCTAAAATAAGACTGTACTTTAATTTTTACTATTTATTTCTTATTCAATGTGCTTTATTTTAAAACCCAAACACTTTCCCGCTATGTGGATCGTTTATCTTGCTTGCTAAAATAAGACTGTGCTAAACAGAACAATAAATAACAAATCGAGAAAATATTTAAACGGAATGAGAAACTTCTCTTTTTTTCTTCACATGATTCTTGATAATCTCTTCGTTCTAGTAGAAGGTTATTAAAAAGAGTAAATAACAACAGTTATAAAAGAATATAATCATTTTAATAGGGTTGTACCTTAACTTATATAAAAGCCTACTATGATTATGTATTCTGTTATGATTCATATACAATATTGAATTCTCATGTTGTATTTGATTCGTATGGCATAAACATCCAAAGTTGCATGCTTTCAAACTGCTTAAACTTCACTGACGATTTGGTTTAGCGACCAATGAAATGCCGGCATATGAAAAGCTAAAGCCACAAAAAACAATCCATTTTGAAAACAACGAAAATAAAATTATTTGCTTTTTTTAAATTTTTTAAAAGAGATTATTAATTTTATCCTATGCTTCTTCTAGTTGCGTTATTTAAATTGAAGTGTTATTTTCTCTCACGTATAAAAATAATACAAAACTAAGTGGCTCAATCATTCTCATTGTTTTATTTTTGTTATTATTTTATTTGCGGTAAAATGTGAAGCAAAATTAAATGGATCGTTTCATTTTGCTTGTTTTCATACTCTGACAATTTATTTATGCCATAAAGAAACGGCTCTACCGCGAGCAATAATCAACTGCACTTGTCCGCGGCGACTGTAATGTTTGCAAAATTTTCAGCGCGGCTATAAGCATATCGACTGCGTTGTCTCGGCACCATATGTTGTTAAAACAAAGTATTGCCTGATTATTACATTGTGATTTTAAAACTAAATGCAATCGTACTATTATAATTATTGTTTAAATAGATATATATATATATATATATATATATATATATATATATATATATATATATATATATATATATATATATATATATATTCCTTCCATTCCATATATATATATATATATATATATATATATATATATATATATATATATATATATATATATATATATATATTCCTTCCATTCCATATATATATATATATATATATATATATATATATATATATATATATATTGGGTGTTTTTTATTGAGGTATAGAACTTTAAGTTGGCATCACTTTTTTAACTGGCGGCCACTTTGTCAGCTGTCAAGTGATTAATATTTAGTTTGGTTTGCCATTTCATCATGAACAGGTTGACAAATGAACAACGCTTGCAAATCGTGCAAATTTATTTCGAAAATAATGGTTCAGTTCGCGAAGTTTACCGCAAGCTCCGTCCATTTTATGGTCGACATAATCGTCCATCAGAGCAATTAATTCGGTTAACCATGGATCGTTTTCGCACTACGTTTACTCTATGTGATAATACGCATCCGCAGAGACGTCGAACAGTGCGCACCGAAGAAACAATTGCCGCTGTAGAGCAAAGTGTTGAAGAGGACCCGAATGAATCGATTCGCCACCGTGCACAGCAATTGGAGCTTTGTCCATCAACTTTATGGAAGATTTTGCGCAAAGATCTTGGCTTGCGACCTTACAAGATCCAGCCTGTGCAAGAATTAAAGCCGCGAGACCATGCAATGCGTCGTGATTTTGGTGTATGGGCCGAAAATGAGATTGATCTCGATGCTGATTTTCATCGCAAAATTTTGTTCAGTGATGAGGCTCATTTTTGGTTGAATGGCTACGTCAACAAGCAAAATTGCCGCATTTGGAGTGAAGAGAATCCACATGAGACCCCTGAGACGCCATTACATCCACAAAAACTGACTGTTTGGTGTGCTCTATGGGCTGGTGGAGTCATTGGGCCATACTTCTTCCGAAATAATGCTGGAGAGTCAGTTACCGTTAATGGAGACCGGTATAGAGCCATGATAACCGACTATTTTGTTCCCGAATTGGATGGCATGAATGTGGATGAGTTGTGGTTCCAACAAGACGGCGCTACATGCCACACAGCGCACGTCACAATCGATTTATTGAAGGAAACATTCGATGAGCGCATAATTTCGCGGAATGGACCTGTCAATTGGCCACCAAGATCGTGTGATTTGACACCATTGGATTATTTTCTTTGGGGATATGTGAAGTCGCTCGTCTACGCCAACAAACCAGAAACGTTAGGGGACTTGGAAGCCAACATTCGTGGCGTTATTGCCAACATACGGCCCCATATGCTCGAAAAAGTGGTTGAAAATTGGACCTGTAGAATTGGCTTTATTCGAGCCAGCCGCGGCGGCCACATGCCCGAAATCATATTTAAACGTTAATGGCATAAAATTATCCTTCCAATAAAGCCAAATTGATGGACATTAAAAAGATTTTCTTGTGTTTTATTTCAATTCAAAGTTCTATACCTCTAAAAAAACACCCTGTATATTCCTTCCTTCCATTATATTAAAATTTTTTGTCAAGTTACTTAAGTACGAATTTTCTTCTTTTAGTAGGCTATTTAAGTTTATTTTTAGTGGAATGGAAATTCTTAAATTATTTTGACGAGCTGTTGGTGTTTTTGAAGCAGTATTTGTTTGTTTTGAAATTACTGATGTCAAGCACGATATTAAAAAAATTGATCTGCTATTTCTAAGAAGAGGTATTTTCAGACTACTATTACTTTGGACATTTTTTGGTGATGTAGTCTTTTGTCTTTTTAATTTTGGTGTACGAATCTAGCACATTACGTTTTGATGACGAAGCTGTAAAATCGAGCTGCTCAGCTTCACTTCGCATTGCATCAAATTTATCAATAAACTAGCCAAAAGTTTAGCACCAGCACACCCTTCAATTTTTTATGAAAACCATATATCCTGCACAGAGTTCTTCTAAATCTGTTAAAATGTATTGGTTGTGTCTTCGACCACCATTTTTTTAATTCTCCTTTTTGTTGTAGCACATTTTTTTAGCGTTACTTTTTAATCCGACCACGTTTTTTTCACTCTTTGCAATCTTTGCATGGTGGACCACAACTATTTAGTTGTTCAGTTAGTTCCGACCATAGTAACTCAACCACAACCTTGCCTCCTTTTGTATACCCTCTAGCTATGTTCTGATGACTCTCCATGTCTTGCTTGGAGTTCTTATGCTTACTCCTTAAAAAAAGAAATACATTCGTGCATTATACATATGCATGTACATATGTATATACATATGTCAGTTTGTCAATAAAAAACTTTTTTATCCTGTATAATTCAATAAACTTGAATTTTTGTGCGAAAAACTCTGTATTTTTTTAAATAAAAGGCGGGTAATAAAAATGTTCAAATAAACAGCAACTAACGTTTTGCAAATTCCCTTTCATTTTCTTTTTTTCTGTTATATTCTTTGTGATGGCAAGTTTAATTTCAGTAAATTTAATTGAACAAATATGGTAACATAATAGAAAAAATATGGTACTGATTTTTGCTTATTTTCAAATTTTTTCATTGTCAATTTTGTTAACTATAGAAAATATATAAAATTTGTTTTCAAAACTGGATTTGCACATTTTTTTTAAGTGGATTGAAAACGCAAAATTTGTGCGTTTTTTCGTTTTCTGGAGAAGGTGAATTTGGTTTCTGTGACACATCTGATTATCAATTGAAGTCAATAGCTGTAAACCTATCGAGTGATGTTACAAGAGAATTTATTCGATCGATTACTAGCTGTCGAATGACTCAATCTGAGATTCCAATTCTAGCTACTCCATATCGACTATGGCGACTTCGAAAAGCAAAGTTTAAACGTATTTCACTAGATTACGAGTGCGACTATTTGGGCCTAGATTTGTTTACTCGGTGTTAAAATGAGAAAATGATGTAAATTCGGTTTGGAGAACACAAAGTATGTGAATTCATTTTAACAAAAATTTTTTTTTTGATTCGATTTACATAACTTTTCATCATACAAGAAGTTACATATGTATATGTTTGAATTTTAATGTTAAAATTTATAGATGCATATGCATAGCAAATATACGTTTGGGTCGATTTAAATCTCAAGACATGTATGTATTTTATGACACAAAATATTTATTTGTTAACGATTGATCACCTGATATAAATAATCCATCAGTTCAAAATAAATAAATGTAACATCACTAGAAAGCAAACAACATTTGGACCATAAATTAAGCATTTAAAATTCATATTTAAATTAATTAATTAATATTTATCAAATTTGTTATTCGAGATATTCTCCAAAATAACTATTTTAATATTCTATTGTTTGTTGTTGGCTTAGCTAGGTATATGCCTGCATTTCATTGGCGCTAACCAAATCATCAGTACCCTTTTAGCCAAATCATGATTGAAAGCATTCATAGCTCGTATACTTATGCAAAAGACTACAAATATATATGAGAATTCTAACAGAACTCAATCAAATTTTTCTATTTGTAATCAACAAAAAACACAAAAGTATAATAGCTTTAGAATGCTTTTGTGCAATCACAACACAACAAACAATTATAATTGACTTGCGTCTTTTTGTTTTTTCTTTTTACGCCTTTATACAATTAATCGCCCTTTGGGTGATAATGAAAGTATTTATAAGGCACTGAAAAAACAAAGTTTATAATAACAATATTTATCAAATTTGTTATTCGAGATATTCTCCAAAATAACTATTTTAATATTCTATTGTTTGTTGTTGGCTTAGCGCCAATGAAATGCAGGCATATACCTAGCTAAGCCAACAACAAACAATAGAATATTAAAATTAATTTAATTAATTAATTTAATTTTAATTAATTTAATTTTCTTCGATATATATATATATATATATATATATATATATATATATATATATATATATATATATATATCGGGTATGTTCCAGGTTTCGACTCGGATTGAAAACGAAAAATTTTTTGAATCCCCATAATTTATAAATTGGTGTTCTGAATTCAGCATGTTTTTCCACATTCGAAGTTTATGTTCGAAAAAAATCTAAATGTCAACGGCTACGGCTACCAAACAATCGACGGCTGTCGGCAAAAAAATTAACAAATTACAAAAATAAAACAATTTTACGTGAACAATTGTTTACACAACTTGAATAGCTGTACAAATTGTAGTATGTTATCAGCGGAATTTGAATGGCATACATACACATAAGGGTGCAGAGAAATATTGCAGAAATAAAGCAATACATATGTATGTACATAAGTAAGTATATATGTACGTTTTATAAAAGCAAGTTCACGTATTAGCAACAATTTTAAAAAAATATTTGTTAAATTAAAGTTGTTTTTTTTTCTAATAATCGAAATTTTATTTTTTCAATTACTAGTAACATTTGGGTTTTCTCTATTTAATTATTAACTTCTTTCAGCCGAAGTTCCTCGCACACCGCATGATGCAGCTCTTCCATTTTTTTTAGCCTCAAGTTCGTTACCTTTTTTAAACGATCTCTTGCCTTGCATCTTATCGAGAAGAATGTCATTTTGAAATTTATTTACCGATTTTGTCCTAAATTAATTATCAGCCTTAAATTTCTATTTAGACGAAAAATACTTACATGATCTATGCATTCCCCAAGCAAAATCAAAGGGAATAAAACAATGAAAAAATTCCACATATGGCACGAAAAACAACATTTACGATAAGGGGAATTTTGTTTTAAGTGGAATTTTTCGGGGGAAATTATTCACGATTGCAATAATGTGGAATGTAAAATGATTTCATGCGGAAAATTATTCCCGATAAGGGTGATTGCCTGATTATTATATTGGGATTTTGCAACTAAATGCAATCGTATTATTATAATTATTGTTTAAATAGATTTATATATATGAAATTAGTTTTAATTTCCTTAAAAAATCATTTTCTTTTCAATAAGATCTAAATGCATTAAGATTTAGTTCAAAAATGATTGACATATCAAACTTTAGTATGTAGGGCAACTTTGTGTTTTCGAACATAAACAAAATTGTTGTATTTTTTTAATATTTTTTTACACAAGTGAGATCTGCCAAAACCAAATTGAAATTTTTGGCAAAGTTTGAAAAAAATTTTTTGTATTAATATTTCTGTGGAAAAAATGTATTTTTGATGAAGTTGAATAAAAAACACTTCAAACTAAAAACCAAAATTGTATTTTTCTTAATAATGTTAGCATTTATAAGAATAAAGTACGATTCGTTTTACTGCCATACCTAAACTGGCGCGTCAAGCGTTGTCTGGCTGTCAAAAGTTCTCATGCCCATACATTTTGTATGGAGCATACCGAAATAACGCGGCGTCAACGCTTTGCTATTGGAAAATCCGATTTTGACAACGCGTAAAGAAGTGAAGTTGACTGCAGAAGTACTATTGTTTATTTTTTTAATGTGTCATTAATGCTCAGTGCTGCCACAACCAAAAAATTTTTACAACCAAAATTCGCTTTAAAAGTTACCAAATGAGAAAAAAAATCTTCTAACTCTTCTAAATAACAATTTTTTTCAAATTTTAAATATTTTATTTTAATTTAAATAACATAATTTTAATAATAAAATCACAAACAACAATGTCGTCCGGCAACCTGTTAAAATAATCAGGGGTGTTTTATTTGTTCGTTCGATAACCCTGTTTTAATCGTTTTGACATAACGTTGACGCTTTTATTTAGGTATGGCATTTCAGCGTTAAAGCTCGGCGTAAAAAAACGTTGCGCTTGACGCTTTTATTTAGGTATGGCAGTTAAGGCCATGTCACATACAACTTTTGCTTCGCGTTGCGTTACAACTTCGCTTTGATATTTAAGTTGAAATGTACATACTTATACGAAACATGCCACATAAAACACTTTTAGCGCAGCGTGACGCAAAAAGTTCGCACACTCTCAACTTTTTGCGTGCTTTGACAATCAAAGTTATGTATGTATGTATGTATGTTAGAATATGATAGAATATGAAAATGTGATGTGATATGAAAAATACTTATTTTTTTATTTTTAAAATTTATTTCCTGTTGAAGAATATGAGCTTGTTTTTTTAAACTAATTTATAAAATAGTACCTATTTGCATGCTATATGTAAGTATATAGCATAAGATTATTTTATTGTAAAAAATCAGTGGCAGCGTATTATTAATATTTTACCTTTTTATATGAATACATACATACATACATATGTATGTATTTGAAAATCCAAAAACAAATGAATTGGTGACAATAAAAAGCTTTATATGGTATAGTGGTGTATTTTCAATAAACTACAATAGGTGATAACAAAATAAACACACAAAGGCAAATAATATTTTGACTTTAATTTTTATAATAAAAAATAATTAGCAAAATTCATAACCACCTTTTTGGTAAACACACAATGCGCGCTTTGTGTCAAAGTTTTCATTGTGTCATACACCTTTTGCGTTACGCTTTTCTGTCAAAGTTAAAAACGTCACGCAACGCTACAAAGTTTTATGTGACACGGCCTTTACTTTCACCCACCCCTTACTACTCTAATTCACAGAATACACAGAATACTCAACTTTGACGTATAAAAAGGGTCCGAATCATATTTTGCATAAACTTTGTATAAATCATAGTTTGTGTGAAGAGATATCTATATAAAAACAACTAGATTACCTATCCCTTTCACACAAACTTTATGCACGTTTTCAAAGTTGTCTGGTCTATTTAGTTTGTGCTCTAATTGAAAAAGAATAAAAACATCGGGATGTGAATTGCAGAACACCAAAAATGCTAAAGTAATCCACTTTCGAGTAAATTCAGATTCTAGAACATACCCGTTATATATATATATATATATATATATATATATATATATATATATATATATATAAGTATATATATATATATATATATATATATATATATATATATATATATATAAGTATATATATATATATATATATATATATATATATATATATATATATAAGTATATATACTTATATATATATATATATATATATATATATATATATATATATACTTATATATATATATATATATATATATATATATATATATATATATATACTTATATATATTATATATATATATATATATATATATATATATATATATAAGTATATATATATATATATATATATATATATATATATATATATATATATATATATATATATAAGTATATATATATATATATATATATATATATATATATACTTATACATATATATATATATATATATATATATATATATATATATATATATATATATATATATATATATATATATATATATATATATATGTTAGATGCACAAAAATCCTTTAGTTCGCATCCCCTTTTACATTCTAGAAACTGAAAGATCTTAGCTAATATTTTTACATTTAGACAGATATAAATTTATTTAATACCTTTTTTGCTCATTTCACGGTTTGTAAAGTAAATAAATAGAATTCAATTCGATTCGACGAATGTGATGAAGTAGTGAGAAAAATTATATGAGCAACACAATTAAATTTGCGAAAAGTAAAAGTATATATCACTGATAACACTGTGTAATTCAAATCAATAAGGTTAAAAAAATTATAGCGTCTGGCATGATGATGCCCATGCTGATATCACTAGAAATACGAATTCGCATTACTTCATTCAAAGTTCTTTTTAATACTAGGAATATAATTACATTTTGCAATACTCACCTTAAAACTTCGACGGCATGACCTGGACTAATAATATTAATTTTTTTTTCGATATAGATTTAAAAATTTTGTATACAACTAGTCGTAGTGTTTTTTCTTTTAGTTTTTATTTTGTTTTTGCAAGAGCAACGGCTTAAGTTTAACATTTACATATATTGGTAATCTCTTAGAGATATGCATACATATATGTGATAGCATTTGAATCCTTTTATTTTTTCTCATTTTTCTTGTAAAATTTGTGTACAAACTGATCTGACATGATTAGGGAAAAAAATCAAAACTAAGATAATAGATTTGTGTTTCCAATTATATATATATATATATATATATATATATATATATATATATATATATATATATATATATATATATATATATATATATATATATATTAAAAAAAATAATAAAAAATGAAAAATACTACAAATTCAACACCGTAATATATTCATTGTTATCGATAATTGTAACATAGAAGGCCTTAGTAATTTAAGTTTTAAATATTTATAGTAGTTCACTTCATACAACTTTACTCATGTATACGATAATAAAAAATATATAACATAAAATTTCGAGCCATTAATTTATCAGTATAGTATTTTCAACTCGATTTCAATAATTATTTTTCAATGTTTTTTTTTTTTTTTTTTTTTTTTTTTTTTTTTTTTTTTTTGGTAAAAAAAAACTTTAGTCTGAAATTTTAATCTTATTACATACATATCTATATACTTTAAAATGAATAGGGAGATGTTGTTTGTAAGTTGCACAGCACAACCTCCATAATATTGCATGCAAATGCGGGCGATAACTAGTTTTAGTTATCGTCGCTTGTTTCGCCATTTATAACTTGGTTGAAAAATGGGTTAAGAGCTTTAACGGCTACACCTAAAATGTCAAGAAAAAAATAATAAATATTCAATCATACACATAATCTTACATAAACAAAGCTGCTCTCCAGCAGTGGATGTGAGTTTTGAAAAACGTGAGCAATGATACTTCCCATACAGAGCAATATTGCAATATGCCCAATACAATACGTTTAAAATTATAAAAATGTCGAAAACATCACTGCTGTGGAGAGTGTGGCGCAGGAGAATCCGTCGCAGTCGATTTCGCGACGCTCACAAGAACTCCGTCTTTCGCAGATCACAACTTGGCGAATTTTGCGTCACAAACTGGTTCTGTACCCGCGCAAAATTTAAGCGCTATGTACTACTGCACTGGCGATTTGAGGTCAAATCTGGTGAATACGGTGGCTGAAACATGATTACATTATTATTTTCGGCCATAATAATGCAAAAGCCATTAATTTTTTTCCAAAATTTCGGACGTTTTTTTCGTATTGTTTCTCGCAAGCGAAGATAATACTAATTATTAACCGTACGACTATGTACCAACAACTCATGATGCACTACACCACGGTAATCGAAGAAAAGTGATCAAAACCTTAAAGGTGGAGGTACATAACACGCGTTAAACGCGTCAGCGCGTTGTAGACTTCTGTCAAAAAAGTTGAACTAGCGTATTTTCAAATAACAAGGTAAAAAAAGGCGGAAACGCGTCTAACGCAAAAAGTTCGTTTACTCTCAACTTTTCACGCGTCATGTTTGAAAATGACGACTACTCAGCTGTTATTTGTTTACGTATTTTAATTAATTACATATTTTAATTAAAATTAATTCAATCAATTTAACGAAATCCATAAAATCTAGAAGCATACTTATTTTGTTGTCCATTTTCAAAAAATTTACACAAAAAGTAAGCAAATGTTATTACCAGCTGATTGAGTATGAACGATTATCAAGTGTGTTGTGTAACTTGACGCGTTTAATACGTAAAAAATTTACAACGCGTTTAACGCGCGCCCGCGTCAACGGGTGTTATGTACCTCCACCTTAACATTTGATCGAACTTGGCGTGCATTTTTTGTCTTGACTCTTCCATTGGGGCGATTGGACTTTGGTTTCGCCGATATGACGACGTTCTCTGCAACTTCTCTAGTAATGATTCAACGATTCTACATAACAGTTTCCCTTACTTTCTCATCATTTTCATAAGCTTATGATGTGATGGAGATTCCAGGACGACCGTTGTTTTTGGAAAGCTTGTACCGCTTGTAAACATTTTTCTGATTCAGACTACAATTACCATATGCCACTGTCAACAAGTGCTTCTGAACACTTAATTCCATTTTTTACACAAAATTTGATGTAAATTCTTTGAACCATTTTTTCCACAGCAGAAAATTTCAAAACAAGCAAAACACGTCTAGCAGTTACTCCTCTCACAGACAAACTAGACTACACAACATATGTTCCAGACAAGTGTGAAAAATAATTAGAAAAAAAATCCTTAATCGAATACACGTAGCCCGAGGAATTTCGAAATGCACCTTTTCTATTGAACAGTCCTCGTAAGTATCTTACAAATATGCATGTAAGTATATAAATTATTAATTTTAAACAAAACAAATCAGCTGTGTGCTCATGATTTCGAAAAAAAGGAAACTTACACCGAAAGATTGTAATTCGAGTAATGTGCAGAACATCATAAAGTCAACAACGTGATTTTAAAGTCATTCGTGGTTTGATATCATTGTGAATTCAGGACAGGCCTGACAACTAAATATGTAAGTTCGTTTAATACTAGATATTAAAAAAATAAAAGTTTATGTGGTGGTTACAAAATTAATTAACAGGCTTTCATTAACCACTAATTCTAACATAATCACAGTCGTCATTTGTATTACGATTTAAGTGCCCATATCTCCAATTATTTAATTTCCATTGTATAATAAAATCGAACATGTGCGGAGAATTTCTATCTGATAATAGATATTATCGAAAGTTACTGGCAAGCTTATTGCACTTTTCATAACCACTGAGTGGAGTACTTTCTTCAGAGAAATTAAAAACACATTGATATAAACAATCAAAAAGCTTTCCAAGCTTTTTTATGAGAAATCACATTCGCTGTGAAAGGTGCAACAAGATTACTAGACAAGGGCAATTATATCGTAACTAATTTTTTTTGGCATATAAAACAAAGGAGGATCGTTCCCAATTAATGTAAGCTATTAAGTATTGCACGAAGTCCTCAAGTCCACAAGATTATAAATTGGGCTAATGAGTTTCATTGCATATAAAACCTAATACAAAATGGCAATATTGAAAAAATACGTTTACGATGTTTTAAAATTACCTTTTCCTGCAGATTGATCTTTAGAGTCCCTCCATGCTATGAATGTGTCATGAGGTATGACATCTGCATCGTTAAGTTCAGCAAATATAGACCCCAAGAGACCTACAAAAATAAATTAATTCGAATTTATTTGTTATACATAATTGGGTAACACAGAGTATATAAAGATAAGAGTTAGACGGCCGAGTTTCTGATTTCGGATTAGGCCAAAATCGTGATTGCGGTTAACTATTTTATGCCAAATTTCAACAAAAGATTGCTGAAAACGACACATTATATATATATATATATATATATATATATATATATATATATACACATATATATATATATATATATATATATATATATATATATATATATATATATACATATATATATATATATATATATATATATATATATATATACACATACATACATACATACATACATATATATATATATATATATATATATATATATATATATATATATATATATATATATATATATATACATACATACATACATACATATATATATATATATATATATATATATATATATATATATATATATATATACATATAACAAATTATAATCATATACTACGTTTATACGCACGTCTTATTTGCAAATAAAAAAGAAGAATGTTGCCGTATAACTTTTTTATTGTAACTTATTAACTCACTTAAACAAGTCGTGAATAACGACACTATTTGCAAATAAAAAGTAAGGCGTTGCCACTTCATGAACGTTTTTTGTGTTTTACTTACCAAACAATCATATTTTCGTCACATGGCATCACTAATAATAACATAAGTTCTGTATGCAATTTCCCGTATAAACAGTGAATTAGTTATTTGCAAATAGTTCTATTTGCAAATAAGACGTGCGTATAAACGTAGTAATAGTAGGCTTAGAATGCTTTTATACAAACAACACAACAAACAATTATACTAAATGTGAGTCTATTTTATTTTTCTCTCAACACCCATACAATTAAACGCCCGTTGGTCGTTAATGATTGTATTCTGTCAGGCAAAAATTAAAAATAAAATCCGAGGTTGAATGTTTTCAAACTGCTTAAACTTCACTGACGATTTGGTTTTAGCAACCAATGAAATGTCGGCATATGAAGAGCTAAAGCCACAAACAAACAATGTATTTATTTAATTTTTATTCAAATTTAAGTTGTATTAATATACGAATGTGGCTCAATAACTACGTGAACTTTTGAATTTCCCGCCACTTAACTGAAAGGGCAACACTGCTTCTGTCAATAGGCATCTGTCAATTGTCTCCTGTAAAAATTTGAACAAGTTGTGTCATTTAGTTTGTGTTTGACAGCCACTGATAGCAGACTACCGCATAATTTGAGGGGAAAACGGGAAAAAGTTAACTTCGTGTGCTCATTAAGCATAATTTTTTTAAGGAAAAAAAGCATAACTGAAACCAAGGCTACGCTTGATAAGTACGAGTACTATAGAAATTCTGCATCATCAATTTCTATGGTAAAAAAGTGGCTTACTGAATTTCGTTGTGGGGGTACAAGCACGTGAAAAAATTTTAAAAACGTTGTTGGTCAATTGATGATTGAAAGTGCAAGAGATTCGATTGTGAAAGCCATAGGCATATCACGAGGCTTAGAAGATTAAATTTTGAATGTTCACTTATGAGAAAGCTTTTCGCAAGATGGATGCCGCGTTTGGTCACAATCGACCACCGAGTGATTATTTTTTGTTTAAAAACCTGAAGACTGGATAAAGCGTCTCAAGGTGATTACTTTTAAGAGTCACAATTTTTTTTCTTATATCGTCAAGTTATTTTTTAACATTCCTTATAGATAAAATTTTTTGTGTATGTACTCACAACAATGTAAACTAAATTAAAATTAAACAATATATAATATTTGATTACTATACCTCTTGGATGCTCCAGACTATTCACCAAGAATTGTATGGCATATAGACATTCCAATTCCAATTCTTCCTTAGAGTCTAAGTAGCGTAGCAGTACAGGTATGCAAATCTTTTGAAAGCACGTTATATCTAAACTATAGTCCGTGGAGCCTTTTATAGCAAAGCTAGTTAATGTTCTTGTCAAACATTTAATGAAGCTTTTGTCTACATCAGCAATATTTCCCTGAAATATAAAATAAAAAAGATAAATTACAAAAATATGCTTTAGAGATTTGCTTGAGTGTGACTAAAAGGCAATCCAAATAAGTCTCTCGTTCGACTACAATTAAAAAAAAACAGCAGTCTTTAAAAGGTTTGGAGAACGATATTTCTGGAACCAATTAAACGATATAAATGCAATTTCAGGCATTCGCTTCAATTGTAAAAGTGTAAAAAAGTAAAAGGATTTTAGAAAGAGTTTTAGTAGTTATTGAAAAAACTTAGTTTTTCGAAAATTTGCAGTTATGACTCTAGACCGGATATACCGATATTGATTAAATTTTCAGCATTTTTCAATCTTCGAAAAACAATCCAGGTTTTGAGTTATTAAAGAAACAAACGTTTTTTAAAAGATGGTGCAAAAGTTATCACCCTATAGCAAGATTATACAACTCTCATTTAGTTGATAAACTAATCTATATAAAGCATCAAGTCGTGTACTAAATAGAGGAGTATTCAACGATACCGTACGTACTATAGTTACAACTAAAACACTTGAACTGTCGTAGGAGAGCTTTATTAATTCTTTTTCATTTACATGTATAAGTCATCGTATTGCCTTAGCATTGCCGATTGTAAGAGCTCTCCAATACTCCTGACTCGTACTAACCGTAGGTATTAGTAGCCGATACCTATGAGGTCGTGAATAAAATACTGCCTTTCAACTAACTAAACTCTACACTTCCATTTTTTTACGATCACCCATATTATCACACCAGTACACCTAGTAACGAAACGCTACCTGCCGTATCATCGATACTTGGCCAACAAATTCCGGAATAACCTCGTAGATTTAAGTTATTGTAAAAAGCGTACGAGTTCGTTCAAAAAAGTTTTGTTCCATATATCTATAACACCTAAGAGATACTCGTAAAGGGTGATTTTTAAACAATCTTCGTTTTGGAAACACTGTTTTTGGCAGCTCAACTGTTTTCATGTAAAATGTAGCTATTATCATGTTCAGTTTGGTCTATAATTTAACAATGAATCGACTAACAAACGAACAACGCTTACATACTATTAAATTTTATTATAAAAATTTATGCTCTGTTAAGAAAGTGCATCGTGCACTTCTTACATTTTATGGTCGGTTTGGGCGATTTTCTGAGACGGCTATCGAAATCTTGTGACTAAATTTTGCACCAAATTAACATTATTGGACATTAAATTTATCGACGAAGCTCATTTATGGTTGAATGGATACGTGAACAAGCAAAAGTGCCGTATTTGGTGTGAAGAGCAGCCAGAAGCATTACAAGAACTACCAATGCATCCCAAAAGAGAAGAGCTGAACCTGGCTGGCATGTGGTTTGAACAAGATGGTGCCACATGCCACACAGCACGCGAAAAAATGGTCCAATTGAGAGGCGAGTTCGGTGAACAGTTTATTTCAAGTTTGGCCGCCTAGATTGTGCGATTTAACGCCTTTAGACAATTTTTTGTGGAGCTATGTCTATAAGGACAATCCTGCAACAGATGACGTACTGGAAGCCAATACTGAAGAATTTACTTTTGAGATACTGGCCGATATGTTGGGGAGAGTATGTCAAAATTGTACCCAGCGTATGAACCATTTGAGGCGTAACCGCGGTCAACACTTATGTATATGAAATTATCTTTAAAAGTTTAATTATGTAGATCGTTATATCGATTCGAATAAAGATTGCATACATTCCTCTATATTTTATGTGTTTTTTAAATCAACTCTGAAAGATCTTAAAAAATCACCCGTGTTATGTTACATGTTTGGCCATCCAAACATGTTACATAACACATCGCTTCTTTACCGAAACGTGATCATATCTATAAAAAGTTACTGAGACGAACACGAAAACCGTGATGGCAATCTTACTTTATTAATATTTTTAGAGTTAAGATGTAAATAAATATTAATAGTTAAATTTATATCGTTTTTTTCAGTTGGACCAGTACTCAGGGGATAACCACTATTTTTGCAGGGCATTGTGCTGGAACTAGGAAAATAGGATAGGTGTAGTGCTTGTGGACATTCGATTTCAGTGCTGGGTATGGCAGGAAACACATCAGCAGGGAGCTCGTTCCACATACGAGCCGTTCGATCAAAGAACGAATTGTTTCTGTAATGCGCAGTACGATTCGCTGTTATATCAACCACAAATGGATGTGCTCTTAATGAGGAACGTGTTGCTCGTAAGTAAGAGCGGGTCTCAGGAGTATGTTCCCTTACTTCATTAGAGCACATTCCATTGAAGTAACGATAAAACAGCGTAACACATCCCACGTTGCGACGATGCTCCAGTGAGTCAATAGAGTTGACTACACTATTGTCACAAATAAATCTTTTCGCCCTCTCCTGTACTCGATCCAGTAGCTTCAAAATACACCTTGAAGCACCGCCCCATACAAGGAAGTTGTATTCCATTTTCGGTCGGATGTAGGTAGTATAAATATTAAGGATATTAGATGGGGTGAAGTATCTGTTACACCGTCTTAAAAAACGGAAGCACTTGAATGCTTTTTTAGCGATATGAAAAATGTGTTCAGTCCATCGAACATCACATTGAATTTTCATGCCAAGAACATCAAGAGCTTTTGATTCCCCAATATTTATATCACCCATAATTACAGATGGAGCAGCATGTACGGTCATACGTTTATGCGTAAGCATACAGATTGTTACAAGATCTTGATTTATTGTATCATCTATATTTTGCCTCATAGCCCTAATCTCCAACGGACTTGGCGTATGGTCGAAAGAGTAGGAATGGCTTAAGCTGCTGTTATCTGCAAAGGAGTAGATAGGATTGGAAGTTTTACATAGAAGGTCATTAAGAAAAATTAGAACGGAGTAGGAGAGAGAACGGAGCCTTGTGGTACCCTCGAATTTATCTTGAACTCGTCTGATGAGATCCCATCTATAACAACACGTATAGTGCGATCACTGAGGAAGCTCGATATAAACCGATGAGCACGTTACCAACACCGAAAACCATACTGGCGGTCATTTAGTAAACTGTTGGACTCTAAATACCTGACAAGATGCAAGTTAACCATACCTTCCATCACTTTGGAAACTGCGGAACATATCGCTATTGTGCGGTAATTTTCAGAGTCATTATCCTTTCTTTTTTGGGGATTGGCGTTACATTAGCAACCTTCCAGCACAATGGAAATTCTTCAGCATGGTACAACGTACTGAAAAGGTCGGCTAATGGACGAGCTAGCGTCGAACAGCACTGCTTCAAGACCAGTGCTCAGATTCCATACGGTCCAGGAGATTTATTTGCATTGAGATTAGCCAATACCTTTTTAACTACACGTCCCCGAAAGAATATTTTTGGCATAGTTACAGATACTCTTTCGAGGGCAATGGTTGATTGGTTTCCGGCAAGTTGTAGTTATTTGCAAAATAATTCGGCCAGTAGGTTAGCTTTATCAACCGGGTCAGTGAATATTTGGTCATCCTTTAAATGAGTTGGAATTAAAGAACTGGCATTATCCCTGATTGTTTTAACGAATGACAAGAAGCTTTTTCTACCCCTAACAGCAAGAGCTAAAGCACGAAGGCGCTGCTCGTACAGAGCTTTTTCGCACAGCAAGTCAGTATCTCCATTCACATCGTTATTAAAAGCTTCCTCTCTGGATCTGACAGCATCTTTGCACGTCTGATTAATCACTATTTGCTTTATTAAAACGAAGGGTTTCATTCCTAACGAAATTATATTTTCTACCATGTTTGCCATGGCATTTACGTCTTGGAAGCAAAGCTTCCAATTGAAATACCGAAAGAAATTGTTGCCCAACGAACCTTTTCATAGATATAATTTAATCCTCTCGTAGCCGGTCGTGAGGCGTTATGAATTGCTGAGAACGAAAAAGAAGCAGATATGGTACAATGATCCGGGTTACCGAGAGGTGCATTTACGCTTACTTCATACTTTTCAGGGTAAGAAGTAAGGAAAAGATCGAGAGTGTTATTTTGGTGCCCTTCAACAAATGAGATATGTGTTGGTTCATTCACTAATTGCACGAGGTGGTTGTGCGCGGCGAACAACTCAACATAAGAGCTTTCTATAGTTGTTTGAATGGCGAAGCCAGGCTATGTTGTGAACATTAAAATCGCTGTTCGGATAACTCTCGAGTATCTTTGATATGGCCGTCGAAGCTATATATTGTTTTTTCCCTTTGTATTTGGGCTTCTGTAAAAAAAAACCCGAAGTGCAAAATATGTGACCTGATCATGAATTTAACCCAGAGACAGTTGAAGTCTGGATCAAATGTGCCAAAAGACCCCGGTGAAGATTAAAAAGGAATAGGAGGTGATACCCAGGTAAGTGAAAATCCTGCGAATTAGCATTTTCAGACACTTGGGTCTCACATAAGACGAAAATATCCGGTCGATAAAGACCAACATGAGCATAAACGGAGAAAAAATTCGCTCGTAATCCACGTATGTTGCAGAAATCTATTCTAAACTTTCTCGCCAAAATAAGCGTGGATCAAATGTAATATCCATCTGTTTATTTTGTATTACATGTACCAGAAGCGTTAACTGCTGCTTGTCGACTGCCCGGTGATCAGTGTTATACTTTCATCACCCAACAGTTAACACAGTGGCACTAGTAAAACAAAATTAATATGTGTAGAGGGCTTAGGATAGAAATACACAACTACACTCGAATGGGGACATAAAAGCCCTGATCTGGTCATTGTGGCCCAAAGTACACTGATCTAGAGTGCCAGCACAGCTCGCTCTGAGCAAAATTTAATGTTTTTTTTTTATTTTTTTTATATCATTGCTATATATTTTTTGTTTATTTGATTTTATTTGTTTTTTTTCTCTTTTTATTGACTGTTAATTTTTTTGCTCTCTTTCTTGTTGGTCTCTTATGTTTAGTTTGTTATTTGTTTGTTCGATTAAGAACGGGTCTATTTCACTTTATTTAAAGAGTTGCAGCAAATAATAGATAAAAATATGTATAATTGTACTTACATTGATATAGTCAATGATATTGTCTGCGTTGGAATCTTCCTTTAGTAATTGATCTATATGTTCTACTACGCGCTTATTACGTTTTTCTTTGGATTCTTTGCTATTAACGTCTGGTTGGCAATTTTCATTTTCCACATATTCGAATTTCTAAAAATTAACAAAATAGACAAAAAAATGGAATTAATGTTTTTGCCATGTTTTCGACTCAAATGTAACAAATGTTATTTACATTTATATATGTAATTAATTATTCTAATAAAGGCATCTGTGAACGAATTTTAGTATAGATCGTAATTTAAAATACTCCGTCTAAGTTTGTGTTTGAGAGACATTGATAGCAGACTACCGCGTGATTTGAGGAGAAAATGGAATAAAGTAATTTCGTATGCTGATTAAGCATCATTTTGTACGGAGAAAATTATTATTCAATTAAAAGCTAATATTGAAAATTATATTATATGCACCATCAATTTCAATGGCAAAAAGTGTTTTACTGAATTTCGTTGTACCAGTATGCGGTCGTTCACGGAAGATGCGAACGTTCGGTGCGCCCAGGTGAAACAATTGAAAAATTCACAATATGATGCTGAGCGACCGGAGATTGAAACTACAAGATTGTGGAAGCAGTTTTCCATGGCAAAATTTTGGCTACGAAATAGCTCTTTCATCCGCCGTATTATCCGGATTTTGCCCCAAGTGGTTATTTCTTGCTTCCAAACCTGAATTAATGGCTTGACGGAAAGGGATTTGACTCAATCGAAATCGTGGGACAACTTCGCCTTAGTGTTCAGCGTTGTTCAACCGCAATATGGATCAACCATAACACAGCAGAAACCAAACAGCAGTAAAAACGCTGGATTTTTCGGCGTTAATCGGCGCCAACGTAGCCCACGACGATCATTTTTTGAGATGCACGCGTTGTAATCCACATTAGTTTCAAAAGGACAAAAAATCAAGGGCGAATATTATGCCAATATTATTGGGTCGATTTTTTCGAATTGTAGAAAGAGTACTCTGCGAATTATTAGATTGTTTCACAATTTCTTTCTTAAGTGTATCAATTATAGAAATTTTTACGTATAGTAATTGATTTAAGCTTCAATGTACTCATTTGCACAAGAATTAAACAGATTTAGACTTCGTTGTTTTGAAAACGGGACTACCATTTTGCTTAAAATTGAATTTTGCATTATTCTGACTTCCATGTGTACAGGCTTATGAATAAATACTTCGCCACATAGAGGCTTTATAGCTCAGAATTTCTTCGCTATAGCTTTAGAGAATTTTTTACGCAAAACTATGCAATAGAGGTTATTCAGGGACCTGCAAGAAATTTGTTATACGGAAGTTCCACTGTATATAGGATTTTATACATTTTTTATATACATTTCTAAAGAAAAATTGTTTATGCATTACAATAAATTGACTTTTTACTTACATTCGTTTGAATAAATTTGGCCACCTCCATATCATCCATAAAATTTGACCACTTTAGGTGATTTTTCTTCCACATGCTGCGTGTAAAACTGGGACCCACTTCTCGTGTGCAATATTGTAAAAACGTCTTGAGAAATTTTTGCCTAAAATTAAGGTCACTGGTGTCGCGTAGTTGGGGGTTCCATAAGTCATTTACAGTTATCAGTTTCTTGACAATTAAGGGTCCTAAAATTAAGAAGAAAAAAACAAGATTTATTTTTTATTGCATTAATATCGGGCAAGACTGTTAGCTGTTCAATATCTGGAATCAAAAATGTCATTTATTTAGTGAAAGATTTGCCATTTGCGAATATGGATCGTATAATAACTGGAAACCGGATATATAGTTAAAATTTACTACAAAAGTGATGGTTCAATTGTGGCCACGTTCTAAGCATTATTGGGTGATTATGGTCGTCATAAAAAGAATTGGCAAGATTATAAGGAAATTTTAAAACACCAGAAGCGTTACAGATTTGGACAGGCCTGTGCATCATCGCAATGCGCGCACTGCCGAAAATATCGCATCTGTTAGTGAAAGTGTGGCGGATAATCCAAATTTGTCGATTCCACAGCCTTCTCTACAACTGGCCTTATCTTACTGCTCATTATAGCGTATTTTACATTTGGTTTTGTACCTCCATCCATATAAAGTATAATTTACGCAACAGTTAAAGCTGACCATGTACAACGCCGTAGATATAGGCTTACAATGCTAATTTTTTGAACAAAATTCAGCGATGAAGCTTATTTCTCACTCGTAGGTTACGTCAACAAATAAAATTGTCGTATATGGAGCTGGAAGCGCCCAAAAGTGATTGTGGAAAAGCCACTGCATCCGGATAAAGTGACTGTTTGGTGTGCATTATGATTTGGAGGTTTCATTGGGCTATGGCAGTATAATAACCGAATTGATTATGAATTGGACTATGCGTTGTTTCAGCAAGACGGTGCCGCGAGCCAAACAACACGACCGATTTAAGCTTTATTGCACGGGAAGTTTACAGAACGCGTAATTTCACGCTTTGGCGACATCAATTGGCATCCAAGATCATGCGATTTAACGCCGTTAGACTTTTTTGCGGTGCTACGTCAGAGACCGTGCTTACGCAGATAATCTCCTAACGTTGGAGCATTTGAAAACCAACATTCGTCAAGTTGTCGCGGAGCTACCGCCTAAAACGTGCGAGCAAGTGGTCGAAAACTACCTCAAGAGGAACCACTGTTGCCACTAATCTAGAGGCGGTCATTTAAATGAAATTTTATTTCGTACGTAGTGGCATGGTTTAAGCATTATAATGAAATATAAGTTAAATCAACCACAGCTTTGTGTTATTTTATTTAATATAAACTAATAACAATCAATATAAAATGGACTTTCTGGGTCTAAATACTCGCACAATTTGTCTTCTTTTTATTTAAGTGTTTGCAAAAATTTAATGATATTATGACAATATGACTGATAGCATACGGCTACCTTGTGAGTCCTAAAATGTACCTATTATGTTGTATTTTTAGGAAATAAAATGTCTTCCTTTTTTAAACATAAAAAGGCAATTTTACATTTCAGTAAAGCGAAAAACAGCAAAAAAACAAAGACAGAACGATGAACCTAAAAGAAGACACAGACAACATAAGCACAACTACAAAGTATTAATAACACAAAACATCTGAGACATAACAAAACATAAACAGATAAAGTCAAAACAAAAACAACTTAATAACATTAAGGTAGAATTTAAATATATAATTATTTATAAAAATATTCATGTTGTTTATATTTGTTGTTTTTTCTAATATTGTATTAAATAGACCCCCCTGAAGAAGTCGACAAAAAATCGACGAAACGTCGGGAAAAAATGAAATAAATTGTTTTATTTACATTGAAGATTTTAGGCCTAAGTAGCTTATAAAGCATTTCAATAAACTTATATAAAAAACAATCTAGTTTATAAAATCCATTTGACCAGAAGTTTTTGAGTTATAAAAAACAAACGTTTTTCGACAACGATACCTCGTAAACGAATCAATTGACTTAAATGAAATTTGCTTGAAATTGACTTTTGTTTTTACAAGGTGGTGCAACAGTTATCACCCTATATCATCATTATATAATTTTTGCAAAAAGCGATATTTGCCAATTCCGCTTAATATTTGTGAAGCAAACATATATAAAATACTCGCACATGACGATATGACATGGATTGCCATTCTCCTCAAGAACACAGAATAATTGTTCAGCTATTTTACGGAATAATTCGTCGGCAATGGTAATGCAGCGTGAATTTCGGAGCAGACTTTCCAGTCGTTCGAGATTAACTGGCAAATACTAAGGGGTTTAGCCGCTCGTATTGCAGAGTATGAATTAAGATGAGATGCTGTCAGGTTTGGCCATACCCGAAGCAGCCTTTCTTCAGGGAATATCGTCTCGGAAGCTGAAGAATTCGTAAAGGACCTCGCAATATTGGCCAGGCAACGTGCCATGCAATATGTCAATAAACAAAATTTTTGAAAGGGGTCATTGAGCTATATTTTTTGAAAATATCACTGGTCAAACGATTATTGTGGAGCCACACCCAGACATTTTTCTTCCTCAATTGAATGAACTGGATCTGGAGAACAACACGATAGAGCAACAAAACATATTAAACGAGCCACAAACGAGATTCTGAAAGTTTGCTTAGTCTTTCGTCTTAATGATTTATCCGTTTAATTTTGGACAAAAAGATATATCTATCTCGAAAACTTGAGAACGGAGAGCAGCGCCCCATAGGACCTAAGAAATATTTTTAAGTTGCAGAACAACAAAGGGTTAATAGAAATTTGTAGATTTGTGTTTTTAGAGAAGGAACCAAATATGATATTAATGAAAGAAAGCAAATTTCTAAGCCCACCCACCATACAGAATCGAAAGGGGAGTTCTTCAAAGCAAAAATTAGAATCCTCATTTTTTACTCTATACATGTACCCATGCCTCTCATATGCTAATAAGCAATAATATTCATACATTAGCGTTTGCTGCTAATACAGCTTTCATAAGCATCTATAAGAACGGTTAAGCACCCAAAAGAAAAACAAAAATGTATTATATGTATATCCAGCATCAACACAGGGTCGGGAGACATACCTGCCTATCCAAGCTAATAACCAAATTAAACAATAACAGTCTGGTTGTTGTTCACCTTGATGATTGTTGAAATTTATTGGCTAGTAGGGATGAATTTTACGCTAAGCGTGAATCGCAAACACGTTCTCATTAATGTACAAAGATCTAAAAGTGCCACTCATTTCCAAACATGTGAAATAACATATCGCTCCTTTATTGACAAATAATGATATCGAATCAAGAAAACAACAAAAGATACTAAGCAACAAGTATTGCTCAATATCCTCTTAATACTTACATATGTACTTATGCATAAAAACATCAAATTATATCTATAGTGCTAATCAGTAATCTTATTTAAAGACAACCGAGTTGATTAAAAAATATAACATCAAAATTGACGATTTTGTGTTCAATAACATTTTCAAAGATATGCACTGGCGGTATTTTAACGCCAATAATTTTTTATGGTGTTACTGGAACGATAAACTTAGTTGTCTAGTGGAAGCACTTCTTCCTTCGCCAATAACGCCAGTTGTTATTATTATTTAAGTATTACTTTTACACCAAGTCGTGGGCGCATAATGTCAAAATAAATATTGCAAGTTGTTGAGTTTAAATATATACAAGTATTTTAATATAAAAATGTCTACTTCTCACTCGTTATCGTTTCCTTTCGAAAAATTGCGTGGACGTGAAAATTTCGATGTGATTAAAGGTTCCTGGAAAATAATCGAAACTGGATTAAGTGACAAACCGACAGAAACAGATTGTGATCAAAACCAACGTGCGCTTGCTGAGATAACGCTAATGATCGAGCCGATTAATTTTGCGCACATTGCGACTGCAGAAACGGCAAAAGAAGCCTGGGATGCACTACTAGCAGCGTATGAGGACAGTGGATTAACAAGGAAAGTGGAATTGTTGAAAACCTTAGTGCAATTGAAACTTTCAGATTTTGATTCAATGCAAGAATATATTAACACGATGGTCATGACGTCATTGAAGGTCCAAAATGCCGGATTGAAAATTGACGAAGAAGTGACTGCATAACTTATGCTAGCGGGATTACCCGATGAATTTCGTGCTCTAGTATTAGCGATTGAAAATTCAAAAACGAAGTTAACTGTAGACGTTGTGAAAAATCTACTCTTGCAAGATGCTAAATTTGATGGCAAAAGTGCTGATAGTGCTCTATATTCGAAAAACTTTAAAAGAGAAATCAAAAAATTTCGGTGTCATAACTACAAACAAGTGGGACATTTTGCAAAAAAATTGTAGGAGTAAAAAGAATGACAAAAACTTTAAAGAAACAAAGTAGTGAAAAAGTACTGTATGCTTCTTTGCTTGTGAACAACAACAATGCTAATGAGTGGTTCGTAGATTCGGGAGCGAGTGCACACATGACAAACGACAAAATCAATTTGATAAATAAGCAACCGGTAACAAATACTTTTATGGGTCTTAAACCAACAAACTGTTCTCATCCAACACACTACACTACTACTGCAAACACTTTACTTGACTTATTTTTTGTTAATGACATATCAAAAGTGCTGCTTTATGACCAGATCTCTGCACCATGCTTTTCTGCACATGATCTAATATTTTTGTCTTATGACTTTGCAATCAAACCAATGGAGAAAAAATTTTATTCTTATAGAGATTTCAGAAATGTAAATTATAGCTTATTATATGAAAAATTATATGAAATTAATTGGGATAACATATATTATCTTCTTTCTGCCGATGAAAAACTGGACGTTTTTGAAGAAAATGTGCTACAAATTTATGATCAAACTGTTCCTTTGATAACAAAACCTCAATTGGTGTTAAAAAGCCACGGTTTTCGAGAAGAATAAAGGACTTGATACATGCAAGAGATAATGCATATGGCAGATGGAAACGTTTGAAGACAACTCAACTTAGAAATGAGTATCGTACTGCCAGGAGGATTGTAAACAACGAAATATGTAAAGCAAAATCTGAATACTATAGCAGAAAATTTGGCTCAACTGTGCAATCAAGAAAAACATGGCGGACGATTCGGGAAATCGGCATTGGTAAGGTAAATATAAACATCAGTTGCCCGCTTAATAGAGACGAATTAAACGCTGCTTTTACAAATGTGCCTAAAATAAATGTGAACAATTATATTAATAGCAACTTGTATAATACAGCAACCTTATCAGATCATGAGCAGCGATTTGAATTTGCATGCGTGAGTCAAGCTGAAGTTTTTTCTGCTTTTTCTGCTGTTGCATCTAACGCTATTGGGTATGACAACATTCAACCTAAGTTTCTGAGAACTGTCTTGCCTTTTCTTATCCCCTACATAACTGACATTTTTAATAACATCATAATGACGAGCACTTTCCCTTCCAAATGGAAACATGCAAAAGTTGTACCTGTACCGAAGGCGAATAGAGAATTTCGACCTATTTCAATATTATGCTACATGTCTAAAATTCTGGAGAAGTTACTTTTCTATCAAATCAGTGACTACATCAATAAGAACAGGCTGCTGAATAGTTGGCAATCAGGTTTTCGTGTAGGGCACAGCTGCATTACCGCTCTATCTGAAGTAACTGAAAATCTAAGATGTGGATTGGAAGATAACAAATTATTATTTTTGATTCTGCTTGACCATTCTAAAGCTTTTGATATGGTACACCATCCGACGCTATGCATGAAGTTACGTTATTTCTTTAATTTTTCAAGAAGCTCAGGTAAACTCATCTCCACATATCTTGAAAACCGTACACAATCTGTTTGTATTGATAATGTATTGTCTAAACCGTTGAAACTTAAAGGAGGTGTACCACAAGGATCTATTCTTGGACCACTTTTATTTTCATTATATGCCAATGACCTTCCGGCACAACTTTCATATTGTAAGATCCATATGTATGCAGACGATGTACAGCTATACCTTGGTTGTTCGGAACAATCTATTGATGAGAGTGTTTACAAAATCAATTATGATTTGAGCAAAATACATCGATGGGCGTTGGCAAACGGACTCTGCTTGAATCCTCAAAAGTCTAAGTGCATGGTGATTCATAAAGGAGCAAATAGTCCAGTTATCGACCATAACATTCTCATTGACAATCAGAAAATTCCATTCGTGTCATCGGCTAAAAATCTGGGAATAACTTTCAACAGTAACCTAACATGGACAGATCATGTTAAGACTATTGTTGCCCAGACGTATGTCAAGCTTCGCTCGCTGTGGTCTACTCAGTCATTTACACCACTGAGGATAAGATTGCTATTGGCTAAGACCTACATATTTCCGGCTATGCTTTATGGATGTGGACTATTTGCTAAATGTGACTCGGATAGCACACGCCAGCTTAATATTGCATTCAACAACACAATAAGATATGTTTATGGTCTTGGGAGATTCAGCCATGTATCTAATTTCTCAAGAAATATTTTTGGCGTTACCCTTGAAAATTATATGAAAATAAGAACCCTGGTACTTCTTCATAAAATAATTTACTCTGGCAGACCTGGCTATCTTTTTGATAAAATTCAGTTTTGTAGATCTGGAAGAGGAAGGAGATTTATAACTCCGATGCATCGTCTCACCGCCTCAGAGAATCATTTTTTTATCAACGCGATTCGTCTCTGGAACCAATTACCACATACCCTACAAACAACCAGAAAAGCAACGCAATTTAAAAAATCACTGTATTTGATATTTAATTAACCAATTCTTAATATGTATTTGCTAATTCTTAATTTTGATTTGTTGCTTTAATTTTGATTATTATTGTTATTATTTTTTTTTTTGTTCTTAATTTGTCATATCATAGTATTATTTGACCAAAACTTCTATGTAATTATGTTTGTAACATTTATTCAATTGTAAACCTATGTTTTTGATATTAGTGCCTGTACTGTAAATTATAAGATTCAATCTTGTTGTGCAGCCTACATATAAATAAATAAATAAAATAAAAACAAAGAAGTCATAGTTGCTAATAAAGACAAAGTCTCAGTGCAGTTTGCGGGGGATGTAAAATTACTGCTCTCAACTGGAAAAACAAAAACAAATGCATTGGTAAAAAACGTGGAGTATGTACCTGAACTATGTGCAAACTTGTTGTCAGTTCTCAAATGACAAATAACGGAAATCGTGTGGTGTTTGAAAAAGAAACTTGCAAAATTTTTGATAAAGACTCAGAATTAATAGCAACCGCGAATGTTGTCAATGACTTATATCGTTTAAACTGCATAGCTCGTGAACCTACTTTGAACACAGAAAAGGCAATGTCTGTCGCGAATTCTTATGACTTATGGCATCGCCGGTTTGGCCATATTTGTGACCAAAATCTACAAATTGTTAAGAAAAATCATCAGACGGTATTGAATTTAAGGCAGGTAATCGCGACAAGTGTGTTGTATGCATCAAAGGCAAACAAACAAGAGCCTCGTTTAAAGACACTGGAAAACGAGCAGAAAATGTTCTTGATCTAATCCATTCGGACGTAATGGGCCCGCTAAAGACAAATTCATTTTCCGGCGCGGTTTATTTGCTAACATTCGTTGATGACTATTCCCGAAAAGTATTTGCAGTGCCAATTAAAAATAAATCAGACGTTTTCACCGAATTTGTAGCGTTTAAAACTCTTGTTGAGAATCAGTGTTCGCGAAAAATAACAATTCTTCGCACTGATAATGGCACGGAATATGTGAATAAGCACCTTAAAAATTTGATGAAAACTAATGGAATATTGCATCAGAAAACCATATACGCCATATACGCCCGAACAAAATGGCGTCGCTGAGCGAATGAATTGCACGATTGTAGAACGAACGCGCTGCATGCTGTTAGATGCTGGTTTGGGCTGAAGCTGCCGTAACTGCCGCGCATTTGCTGAATCTTGTACCATGCAGAGGTGAAGCCCGCAGTCCACACAAAATATGGTCAGGCGAGAAGCCAAATTTAAAACACCTGCGCGTTTTTGGGTGCAAAGCGATGGCAAATGTGCCAAAGGAGAAACGCACTAAATTGGACGCAAAATCGATGGAGTGTATTTTGGTTGGGTATAGCAGCGAGTCAAAAGTATACCGATTATTCAACCTGGCCACAAAAAAAAAATCGTCATAAGCCGTGATGTAGTTTTTGTTGAAGATGGGCTGAAGGCAACAGAAATCACCGACAACTTTTTGCCGTCACTCGTTGTTGATTTGGATGCAGACGTTGCCAATTCAGGGGAGGAAGCGTCCCTCGAACAGCTGGCTGGAGAAAATTCGCTGGAATTGACAACTTCTACAAAATCCGAAGCTGTGTGTCCAACGTTGCTCGAGTCCATAACAGAGTTAGAAGCCGATGACGAATCCACAACAGAATTAGAAGCCGATGACGATCCAACATTTGTTCCCGAAGTCGATATAACATGCATTGAAGAGGACAAAGTCCGTCGTTCAGAACGCATTCGTGATAAGCCAACACCAAGCTATAATTTCTGTGCCGTAGACGCACTTTCAAGTGATCCAGTTACCGTTGAAGATGCGCTGTCGTGTTCTGATGCTGAACAATTGAAAGCAGCCATGAATGATGAACTATCTTCGCTGAAAGTAAATAATACTTGGATTTTAACTGAATTGCCACCTGGAAAGAAGCCAATAGGTTTGAAGTGGGTTTTTAAAACCAAAACGATTGCTGACGGTGACCTGAAACGTTACAAAGCAAGGTTAGTGGTAAAAGGTTTTCCCCAGCAAAAGGGCGTTGACTACGAAGAAACGTTTGCTCCCGTAGTTCGATATACGTCCATTCGTCTCTTGCTTGCCCTGGCAGCAAAATATGAACTGATCGTGCACCAGATGGATGCTGTTGCTGCGTTTCTTAACGGCGAGCTCCAAGAGGAAATTTACATGGCCCAACCTAGTGGTTTCAATGATGGCTCTGGGCGTGTATGCAAACTGCAAAAGTCACTATATGGGCTTAAACAGTCTAGCAGAGTGTGGAATGAAAAATTTAATGAAGTCCTTATTAGTCTCGGCTTGCAGCGCAGTGAGGTTGACCAGTGTATTTATTATTCTGTGCAAAATACACAGTTACTTTTTGTCGCAATTTATGTAGACGATGTGTTGCTATTTTCAAATGACATAGTTTTGGTCACTCGCATGAAGCAGCAGTTGGCAACCAAATTCAAAATGAAGGATATGGGAGAGGCGTCGTCTGTATTGGGCATTCGCATAACTCGAAACAAGGCGAATGGCTCAATAACCATTGACCAATCACAATACATCGCTGATGTTTTGCAACGCTTCAACATGCACGAATGCAATCCGATTGCTACACCTGTCGACGTCAATCAAAAATTGACAACAAAAATGAGTCCAACAAGCGATGATCAAATGCAAGATATGTCGGAAGTTCCAGGCTATAGGATGTTTACTTTTTGCTTCGCAAATTACACGTCCTGATATGTTATGCAGTAAATATGCTTAGTCGTTTCGGCACAAATCCAGGGAAAGCACATTGGGCCGCTGTGAAACGTGTAATGCGGTACCTAAAAGGAACGTTAAATAAAGGGCTTGTGTATCAGAAAAAGTCTGCTGATATAACTGGCTACTGCGACGCAGACTGGGCCGGCGACATCGACGATAGGCGTTCAACAACTGGCTATGTGTTTACTTTTTAGAGCGCAGCGGTTTCATGGTCTTCGAAGCGGCAACACACAGTTGCGCTTTCATCCACAGAAGCCGAACTCATGTCGGTTGTCGCAGCGATTCAAGAGTCTGTGTAGCTCAAGCGATTAGAATGCGAACTTGTTCCGAATGCATCGAACGAAATGATACTCAATTGTGACAACAAGAGCGCGATCCATATAGCAACAAACAACTCGTATTCAGCACGAACCAAACATGTGGATATTAAGGCCAAATTCATCCGTGAAAAAAATCAGTCAAAACAAATAAAACTCAACTACCTCGCCACCGATCAAATAATTGCCGATGTTTTGACCAAAGGAGCAACTGCTGCTAAACATATTTCATTCACGAATGCATTAGGATTAGTATAATCTTTTTTTAATACAAATTTGATCTGCTACCTTTAGTATAACTTTTCTTTAATACAAATGCAATTATCTTGAATTTAATCTCGATAAAGTTTAATAGTTTTTCAGGGAAAGTGTTGAAAATGAATAACTATCAAACACTGATAACAATTAATAACTATCTAACATTGTTTTTTATGTCTTTCTTATATACTATAATAAATTGTTCTGTTCTGCAACTGTCGTTGAATTGGTTACAAGCGTTTTTATTATTCTTCCTACTGCGAATAGACTCTACAACAAAGAAAGCAAATTTCTAACCCCACCCACCACACAGAATCGAAAGGGGAGTTCTTCAAAGCAAAAATTAGAATCCTCGTTTTTTACTCTATACATGTACCCATTCCTCTCATATGCTAATAAGCAATAATATTCATACATTAGCGTTTGCTGCTAATACAGCTTTCATAAGCATCTATAAGAACGGTTAAGCACCCAAAAGAAAAACAAAAATGTATTATATCCAGCATCAACACAGGGTCGGAAGACATACCTGCCTATCCAAGCTAATAACCAAATTAAACAATAACAGTCTGGTTGTTGTTCACCTTGATGATTGTTGAAATTTATTGGCTAGTAGGGATGAATTTTACGCTAAGCGTGAATCGCAAACACGTTCTCATTAATGTACAAAGATCTAAAAGTGCCACTCATTTCCAAACATGTGAAATAACATATCGCTCCTTTATTGACAAATAATGATATCGAATCAAGAAAACAAATCAAAAGATACTAAGCAACAAGTATTGCTCAATATCCTCTTAATACTTACATATGTACTTATGCATAAAAACATCAAATTATATCTATAGTGCTAATCAGTAATCTTATTTAAAGACAACTGAATTGATTAAAAAATATAACATCAAAATTGACGATTTTGTGTTCAATAACATTTTCAAAGATATGCACTGGCGGTATTTTAACGCCAATAATTTTTTATGGTGTTACTGGAACGATAAACTTAGCTGTCTAATAGAAGCAGTTCTTCCTTCGCCAATAACGCCAGTTGTTATTATTATTTAAGTATTACTTTTACACCAAGTCGTGGGCGCATAATGTCAAAATAAATATCGCAAGTTGTTGAGTTTAAATATATACAAGTATTTTGTATGTGAAGTATTATTTTTTGTTATATAGTTTTACTTTTATTGATCATAAATAAAGAAATTTACGAACATATGTATGTATATTATGCACCGTTTAGCAGATACAAATTCTATTGTTATTATTTTTGTTGGAACAACTAACTCTGTATGGCTACTTTTAAAATATATTTATGTAATTAAATTAAAGACTGATGGCATGGCTTATGATTAAAAATTTTATTAATATTTCTTTTCTTCAAGAGTTACCATTAACATTATTATTAATAAAAAACAATTATCTATACCACAGATTTTTAACAACCTAATGCCAGCTATGTTAAAATGAGTCACATTCAAAACTGACATATTTGCAATACTGTTAAGAGCTACGACTCCCATATCCCATGCATATATTTATTGGAATTTTTAAAGTGTATCTTAAGAAATGGATTCGACTCTCTTTTAAAATGAAGGGCTCATGTCGCCCCTTTAGTGCAACGTAGCCATGTGTTAAAAATCAAGACAGAGGTTACAAAAATGCCTTTTATATTAAATTATTTCTAAATGAAACATAGTCATATCTCAAAAAATCAATATTTCTAAGTTACATCCTTAACAAGACGGCGCAAAAGTGATGTCATTTTTGCAGATGACGCCAAACGTAACCGTGCTTTGACATTTACGATATATGTATATAAGTATATATACATACATATATACAGAATTAGTTGCTAATAAGCAAGCCATGTAGCCTTTCACACCTTAAAAACGTAAAATTGGTGTTACAGCTTATCTGAAAAATTTTCAGAATTTCGTCGTCGTGGTGTTCCATGTGCTCGAACAATTAATCGTTTCGCTGAGCAACTCGTGCAAACTGAGTCCACAACAGATATCGCTTCGTATTGCCTGTTCTGCCTGTAACACCGCTGCTGTTGCCGACGATGTCAGAGAGAATTGACAAACATCAACGAGACGACGACGCACACAATTATGCATAAGCAGACGATCACTGCAACGAATTTTGGTGACAGATATGAAAATGCTCCAATAGAAAGTGCAAACTGTTCATGAATTACTGCCTACTGAACGTCGGACAAAGTTAACGCACAGCCATACTCTGTTAAAGAGCGACAAAGCCCATTTCCACTTAAGTGGTTTATGTTAACAAACAAACGGGTATGTTCTAGAATCCGAATTCACTCGAAAGTGGATTACTTTAGCATTTTTGGTGTTCTGCAATTCACATCCCCATGTTTTTATTCCTTTTCAATTAGAGTAGTAAGGGGTGGGTGAAAGTAAAACGAATCGAACTTTATTCTTATAAATGCTAACATTATTAAGAAAAATACAATTTTGGTTTTTAGTTTGAAGTCTTTTTTATTCAACTTCATCAAAAAATTTTAATTTTCACAGAAATATTAATACAAAAAAATTTTTTCAAACTGCCAAAAATTTCAATTTGGTTTTGGCAGATCTCACTTGTGTAAAAAAAACATTAAAAAATACAACAATTTTGTTTATGTTCGAAAACACAAAGTTGCCCTACATACTAAAGTTTGATATGTCAATCTTTTTTGAAAAAATCTTAATGCATTTAGATCTTATTGAAAAAGAAAAACGAATTTTTTGAAGGAAATTAAAACTAATTTCATTTATATATATATATATATATATATATATATATATATATATATATATATATATATATATATATATATATATATATATATATATATATAACTATTTCAACAATAATTATAATAGTACGATTGCATTTAGTTTTAAATTTTTTTTTTTCCCCACTAATTTTATTTTTGTATCTTCAGAACTGAACTAACAAAAAGTGTTCAAATCTTAAATATAGATAGAATAATTAGGCCCAACCAGTGTCGGACATAAACTTAGTGATAATAATTAAAAATACATAAATGTCGTGTTAAGCACAAAATTATTTTCAAAAAGTTTCATCTGCGTTGCGTAGTATCCCTCTTTTTTAAGCGGATGTGTCCAGGAAAGTTCAAGATATTTTGGGCAAGCGGATTCGGATGGGACTCGAGTTTTGTTAAATATTTGCCTGCATATTTTGCAATTTCAGCGGTCACAAGTGGCATATTTAAATCACGATGTAAAATATAGAATTTTTCATGTACCAAGGAGCCGATGTTATTAACCTTAAAATTTTGTTTTGCATACGTTGTATTCTCTCTACATTGGAAGCTGAAGCAGTGCCCCATAGCTGAATTCCGTAACACCTTATGGGTTTCAAAAGGACTTGTATATTAAAAGTTTACAATCCAGACTGAGTGTTGAATTTCTACCAATCAGCCAATGTATCTGCGTTAATTTAAGTTTTATTTGTGTCAGCTTAGAGTCAATGTGGTGTTTCCATGTAAGCCGTCGGTCAAGGTGTATACCAAGGTATTTCACCTGTGAATGATGAGGAACAACTTGATTGTTGATTCGAATGGGGGAACAAGTCTCTCTTCGTAGGGTAAATGTGACATGAACACACTTTTGTTCATTCACCTTTATTCTCCATAAGTTCAACCACGGTTCCAACAGGTTAATATGTTGCTGGAGATAACGGGTAGCCTCGTGAGGGTTTTCATGCATACTAAGGCAGGCTGTATCATCGGCAAATGTAGAAGTGAGGATATTACTGCTCAAAGGCATATCACAGGTATAAATCAAATATAAAACTGGCCCCAGTATACTACCCTGTGGCACACCGGATGAGATAGTTTCGGGCTGACTCATGAAGTCTTCTTCCACAACAGTGAATTTCCGGGCAAGAATATAACTTTCCAATAGATTTACAATGTTTATTGGCAGATATGTCTTCAATTTTACAATTAGGCCTTCATGCCACACTTTATCAAATGCCTGAGAGACATCAATAAAGAGGGAAGAACAATACTTTTTTTCTTCAAATGCTCTTCTTATGAAATGAACCAATCTATGAGTTTGTTCAATGGTGCTATGCTGACTTCTAAAACCAAATTGATGGTCCGGTATACACCCATTATTAGTTAGAATTGGGGACAATTTTGTCATGAGCAGCTTTTCAAAAAGCTTTGAAATTGTTGACAATAAACTTATTGGCCTATATGACTCAGCCTTGGTAAGATCTTTGCCCGCCTTTGGAATCATTTTGATCATGGCAAGTTTCCAGCTGTGTGGATAATACTCCAGTCGTAAAATACCATTAAAAATAAACAACAGGATTCTAATAGCAACACGAGGCAACTGCATCAACATCTTGTTACTAACGCCATCAATACCCGGAGCTTTCTTCTGGTTGGTTTCAGCAATTAGTTTTTGTACATCACGCATCTTAAACTTCATGGGTCGAGGGGGTAGAGCAACTACACTCGGCAAATCAACAGCACCAGTACATGAGTTTGGGGTAAATACGTGTTTTAAATGCTCAGCAAATATGTTACCTTTTTCAGTATTGGTTCTTGCCCAACCTCCGGTCGAAGTGCGCAGGGGTGGTTTAAACTCAATGGGTGTTTTAAGTTTTCTAGCTGCGCGCCACAAGGAGTAATTAGATGCTGCTGTGACATCGAGACCTTCCAGATAGTTCTTAAGAGAAGCAGATTTTTCAGATGCAAGCAACTCATGGAGTCGTTTAGTGCATTCTCTAAGTCTGATTTTATGTTGGGGTGATCTGTGCTGTTGCCATTCCCTTCTAGCTCTTCTTTTTTCACATACGAGACGTTCAATATCCGCAGAATAAATTCTATTAAACCCAGTCTGCGGAGAGGAGGTAGTGGCATGTTTAGCAGCCTGTTTAATATTTTCAGTAAGATTAGCAATGTTGAATTCAATATCATCGGAAGTTCTAAGCCTGATGTTTTCCGGACAATGACTACTGAGATATTTTTTGAACCCCAGCCAGTTAACACGATTTATCATCTTCACATATGGGTGAGGTAAGTCACTTCTTAGTGGGCTGCAAATTGTAACGATCGTGGGAGAGTGATCGGAGGAGAGATCATGTGAAGCTTCAACATGAATTAAATCCCTAGGGATATTTTTCATGACGCCAAAATCTATAACATCCGGAATTTTTTGTATGTCAGTAGGCCAGTAAGTGGGCTCCCCGCTAGAAATGACATCCAAACCCATTTTTGAAATTGTGTTGAACAATGCTCGACCTCTAGGTGTAATAAGACGCGATCCCCAGAACGTATGTTTTGCATTGTAGTCCCCAGCTGCTACGAATCAAGGCCCAAGAGTTTTGTAAAACTCCTCATATTGATCCTCAGTGATTGAAAATCTGGGAGGGGAGTAAATTGATGATATCACGAAATTTGTACAAAAATTTTCGATGCAAATATTTGTTGCCTGCAGATGGTCCTCACAAATGTTCTCAAGAATGTAGTGTTTGAGTCTTGACTTTATTAGAATTGCCGATCCTCCGCATGCTCTTCCTCTCGGGTCCTTTGTATCATATAAGGTGTAGCCACTCATTTTAAAAAGGCTTCTCGAAGTCAAATGAGTCTCAGATACCAACATTATGTCAATATTTTTTGCCGTGAGGAAGTGCTTAAGTTCATTTTTGTGTTGGCGAATGCCGTTTGAGTTCCAGAAACATACTTTTAACATGTTCATGGCTTGTTAACTAATGCTAGAAGCAGTGTGTTCTGCATTCGCAGCATTTCTTGCATCATGCTAGTCATATTTGTTGTAAAGTTGTTTATTGTTTGCACCAAATTGTCAATAGTAGCTTCAAGGCGATTGAAATTAAAGCTTGCATTTGCATTTGTTGTACTAGTTGGTGGTGACACTTTTTGCACTGGAACTGAATTGATCTTCACAGCGTCAGCATACGATACTTGTGTAGAAATTGGTTGGGCCATAGGAGGATAAGTAGCGGAGTACGTATTTCCTGTTTGCGCTGGAGTTACTTTAGGCTTTTGGCTCATAGCTTGTTTAACAAAAGAGAACACAGGACATCCCCTGTAGTTAGCAGTGTGATTACCTCCACAATTACTGCACTTTTTTTCCTTCTGGTCCTTCGACTTATTGCAAATAGCAGTATTGTGTAATTCACCGCACACAACACAAACACTAGGTAATTTACAGTAAGTTTTCGTATGGCCATATTCTTGGCAATTATGGCACTGAACGGGTCCTGAACGCTTGTGTGGTTGTTCAACTGTGATTTTCCGGTATAATAGATATTTTAAATTGTAAATGGGATGGGTCTCATTTTTCTTCAGTATTACATCATTTGGCTCCAGTTCAACGCGAAATAGGGGTTGGGGAATCTTCTCCCTGTTTATTATGTTAGAGACATTCTTTACCTTAAATCCCTGGAGGGTGAGAGCATCTTTTATTTCAGCAGGGACAACGTAAGAATCTATGCCCTTCAATACGACCTGTAGGCCCTTGGCGCTCTTAAGCTGGAATGTGTAAAAACTTGTTTTATTTTTTTGTAATTCATTAACCATTTTCCGGAAATCTTTTTCATTATATATTTGAACTTTTGTTTCGTCAATGTTACCACGTTTTATTGGAACAATGTGAAATGCCTTTTCACCAATGACCGAGATTAGTTTTTTGATAAGTGTGTTAGAATTTTTTTGCCTCAAATAGATGGGTGGTGGTTTGGAGGTTTTTTTCGAGGATGCTTCGGGTTTTTCGTTGTCATTCTGCAATATTTTAAAACGATTTTGACGGTTAACTGGGGCGGCGTCGTTATCCCTGGATATCTTGGGAACCGATGAGATTTTAGACGAATTTGGGCTACGCCCGCGCTTTACTACTGTAATATATCTGTCCATTCCGACAGGCACCTTAGGTTTCTGAATACTCTTGTCTATTGTGATAACTTGGTTAAGTGAAGAACACGAGCCCGGAGCGGATAATGGCGCTGATTTAAATAAAGAAGTAATGTTAGAGAATCACTACTTGGCATCGGAGTAAGCGAATTTGATCGCTCACGTAAAATTGGCTTTGCCGTTAGAAAAAGACTATTATCAATTTTTTTATTTTTATTGTTTGCATTAAGAGCTTCAGAACTCACAGTAAAATAGGCATTTCTGCCGTTAGAACTCACTTCACAATTGTTTGTTTTTGAGGTACTCATGCAGAGTATTCCTCAGTCACTTTGTTTACGGTTGTTTTTTTTTTCTTTTTGTTTTTGTTGTTTCAGATTATATGAAAAATGTTATTAGTGCAAATAAAGCAAATTTCACAAAAACCCGTACTTATTACGAATCAGTACTTATTACGAATATTTTTTTGTTTGTATTTTTTTTGTTTACTATGTAAAAAAAAACTCCGCTAACACGTCTGTTCACTACGAAGGTTCAACAAGTTTTAAAATCACAATGTAATAATCAGGCAATACTTTGTTTTAACAACATATGGTGCCGAGACAACGCAGTCGATATGCTTATAGCCGCGCTGAAAATTTTGCAAACATTACAGTCGCCGCGGACAAGTGCAGTTGATTATTGCTCGCGGTAGAGCCGTTTCTTTATGGCATAAATAAATTGTCAGAGTATGAAAACAAGCGAAATGAAACGATCCATTTAATTTTGCTTCACATTTTACCGCAAATAAAATAATAACAAAAATAAAACAATGAGAATGATTGAGCCACTTAGTTTTGTATTATTTTTATACGTGAGAGAAAATAATTTCAATTTAAATAACGCAACTAGAAGAAGCAGAGAATAAAATTAATAATCTCTTTTAAAAAATTGTAAATTCAAAGCCAGCATGTAAGGTCTTTGTATTTGTTGATGTGAATTTAAACTAACAAGAGCATGTTTCACGTTCAAAAGTTGTACGATGTAACTGTACATCAAATCAAGCAGATCAACCAAAAGCAAATAATTTTATTTTCGTTCGCTGTCTTTTTTGAGAGTATTGTATAATTTTATTTTCATTCTATGTTTCTTTAAGAGTATTAATTTTGTTTTTATTCGCGTAGAAAATTAATTGAAAAATTTTAATATTTTTGTTTTCATAATCTGTAAATTGTTTTATTTTTGTAATTTGTTAATTTTTTTTCACCTTTTTTGCCGACAACCGTCGATTTTTGCGTAGCTGTTGACATCTAGATTTTTTTTCGAACATAAACTTCGAATGTGGAAAAACATGCTGAATTCAGAACACCAATTTATAAATTATGGGGATTCAAAAAATTTTTCGTTTTCAATCCGAGTCGAAACCTGGAACATACCCGAAAATTTGCGTTTTTTTGGTTCAAAGTAACTGTTTGGCCCTATTTTTTCTTTTTTTCTTTTTTGAAGACGCCGACGGCATCACCGTAACTGTGAATTATAAGCGTTACATGCGGATGCTACAGTTTTTTTTTATCACAATTTGCTGCATTAGGTTTCAATCATTTTTGGTTTCAGCTGGACGGGGCGCAGCTCTCGCAACGATGGAGACTTGAACTAGCCGTTCAGATCGCTAGATCTAACAGCAAAAAACTTTTTCTTGGGGGCTTTTTTGAACATCGCGTTTACTATAGCAAACCACGAACCTTAAAAATCTTGAAAGCTAACATTGAAGAATAAATCGTCAATTTGGAACCAGATGTTTTGCGAGCGAAAATTCAAAATACTGCAAAACTATCGCAATAATGGTCAACTCGGGAGATGGACATTAACTCTTTATGGAAGCAGAGCTCTTTTTTCATTTATAACAATATGGCAGCCAGTTCAAATTGTGACATTACTTTTGCGCCACCTTGTATGCATAAAACGATATCAGGTTTTTACCTGAAACTTACTCGCTAAAAGTTTTGCTAAATTCTGCAGTTTACGAGACATGATTATGTTATATTAGAGGTGCGATGTACATATACATATGTAGTTTTTTCTTACCTGTAAATTCGAATATATACAACCATAGTTCAGGGATGTCGATAATCAGGCCACTGGCCAGATCAGCGAAATTATTGTAAGCCAAGCGAAAATGTTCGACGGATATATATTTATTTTCAATTAAATATGCAACAACATTAGCTAAGTGTCGTCTACATGTTGAACCAACATTTCCTAAATGCAAATAATCTGTGAGTATGTAATAAAGCAGCCCACATAATAGATTTCCCTTTATTTTATTTATGCAGGACACTGCCGCATTATCTATGCTCTTGGAGTTAGCAGCATTTTCTACCATATCAGTTACAACAGACTTAATTAATTTTAATTCCGATTCGGATGGTTCCTCGAAAGATTCTGGCGGCGCAGAAGGTGATGACTGAGTTAATTCATTAGCGGCTGAGTTTAATGATTGTTGATGTGTCGCATTAGCAGCAGAGTAAGAGGACTGTTGTTGAGAGTCGCGATATAAACTAGAACTTAATGAGCCACCTCCTCCACCGACACTTGTTGGCATGCCGGTCATTTTCGATGATGTCATTCTAGATAATGAGGATGATGGTATTTGCTGTTGATATTTCGAATGACTAGAAGATTTTTGCATATTTGATGAAGTACCACCGCCCATGCCACGAACTCCTTGGGCACTGCGGGAAGAGGAATTTTCTCGCGACGTGTGTGTAGAACCGGTTCGAGAAAGCACCCCTGAAACATAAATAATTAACAGGTTAATTTTTTTTCTTCCAAAATTTACTAACACTTACTATCATGATCATAACGGTCCCTTTCAATGGAACCTTTATTATATGATCCCTTATTACGTGGACCACCACGGTCTCGATCACGATCAGAACTTTTGTTTGAATCTAAAGACAATGCAGCAAAGAAATTTGATGGAGTTGATGTTGCCTGTGATGATGCATTTGCCCATTGGAAAAGGGAGGCACCACCCATTTTTTTATTATCAATATCAACACTCTATAAATAATGTTTGAAACGTTAATTTTTTTAGTTAGGGAAATGATTAAACAAAATCAAATAATATATAAACAAACAACTAATCACAATTCTTTTAACATCAGCTTGACATTGCAAGATGTTCTGTATTTTTTTAACCTGTTCACTGGATTTGAAAATTAATTTTTGAAAGTACTTCAATTGTTATTCGCCACAATAAGATATGCATTAAAACACATATCAAGCTAAGTAAATATATACGAGTACAGAAAGTAGCGGGGAGAGTAATTGCGCTTGGGAGAGATTTAGTACTAAGAGTTTGTAAAGAAGTTTTGGATATGCAGAGGTTTTGATACAGAAAAATTTAGATTTTATAATATTTTAATGTCCCTAAAATAGAGTTTTCGTTACAAAATTATAATTTTTAATGCTTCAACATTGAGTAGATTTTTTTTCTTCTTTTTGTTTTGCAGCAAACAAAATAATGTTTTATTAAACTACGATAAGTAATTTGTAGAAATCGAAGATTGAAATTATTGAAAACTTGCCTACAGCCACAGTTTATTTTTTTATGTGAAATTAATCAAGGGTCTTTCTCGCTCTTCCTATCTTTAAACTTAACTAAAATAAAGTGTGTGTAAGATATCATTTGTAAGAAACATCGATGATTTATGCTGCACATAAATCAGGTTGAATTTGACCCATGATTTGTTGGTTTTTAATGCCGCTGTGGTTTGTGGCTTAGACTTGCATAGACGCATAGACTTGCGACTTAAGAGAACCTCACAATAAAAAAGTGTAACGATCTCCGTGGCCAATTCCCATCACCTCCACATGATATGACAATGCCCTCAAATCGCTCGAGCAGATTGTCGAATATGTGAGTGACACAGTTTTAATTAAAAATTATCTTTATGTAAATTTTTTTGAAATATTTATTTCTTTTGAATTCAAGCAAAATTTTCTAATCTTAGTTTTCTAAGAAGGCGGAAAGATGCGGTAGCGGATATTTTCGAAGCAATGCAAATGTCATCCCTCATGAACAGAGTTGCAAAAGATTCACGTCAGTACCTGCCCGAAGGCCCAACCTGACGGTGCACTATTGCACAAGGGTGAATAAAGCACGTTCACCACCGCCCCAGTAGCCCCCGCCAAGGGCACATGAGGAAATGCCAACTAACATGTGCCCCCAACAGGGACAACATGGTAGCAAGTTCCGTACAGGCTGCTGGACCATGTACAGACACCTTGCTAAGATGCTTGGAGCTATCTAACCTCCTACTACAAAAATGGCACGGCAGTGGAACTTTTACCCCAATCTGACCTGAAGCTTCACCTACCGTAACCATTAGAGCAGCTCTGTCGAATAGCAACAGCACCTAGAGATATACGGCCTGAAGAGAACATCAACATCATGCCACTAACCCATGATTGAAGACACACTCATCCAGCCCATACCTCTCCCCGCGTATCTTTAGGTTTTAACCACAGCCACCACGTGATCCCCGAAGGGGCCTCACCAATAACCAGTCTAGGACAAGTCCTAGGGGCTACTGGTTCCCGTGGCACCAGATAGGACTCTGGTCAGCCGCGTGTTAAAATCACCTCCGATTTTAGGTTCCTTGCACACCTGAGGCATCGGTAACACCTCTACCCAGACTAGCGTAGCAAGCTTACTTATATGCACGCCCGTTACCCTGGTATTCAGGGATTGGGTGGTAACATATTAAGTTTTAGGGCAATTGGCCAAAGGTCAAGGTCTGGAAAGACCAACTACCCCTCCGGACGAGCGAGCGAACCCGCTTTTACCTTTAGTTTACTTGCATGCGCGCCCGTTGCCCTGTTGTTTCAGGGATTGGGTAGCAACATACAAGTTTTTAGGGGTTATCAGCAAAAAGGCCTAGGTCCGGAAACCTGATAACCCTCTACCCCAGGAGGTTCAACACCAAGCCACCAAGACAGGGTGCATTGACCGCGCCCCCTGGGGGAAATCCCTCATGAACAGGGGGCAAATTACGGCATTCGATATCGATCGAAATTTCAATACAATTCAAGAAAATTTTGTTTGAAATTTCGATCGATATCGAATGCCGTAATTTGCCCCCAGCTTATTTTTAATTTTTTCACTGGGTGGTAAATCTTGTTTAAACTAAACGGGTGCTGATGAGGTATAAGGCGGCATTACAAACGTTCGCAAGTTTCCCCCAGCTAGTAGTCAAACTTACTTTTACTGTCATTTCTAAGCACTCGAACACATCATAACAACATATTTTTTAAGATTCCAATGAGATTTAAGCTCGAACTCACAAACAATATTCCGACTTATTTTTGAAGGTTAGTAGGTGGTTAGAATTTGGATTCGATTAAATCAATAGACAGAAATTTATCTCCAATATGCCACATCGAGCAGATTAATATCGACATCTGAGTGAAATCAAAATATTCATATTTATATTTCGCATAACAAGGAGAACTACGATGGTGGCTCGTGATTTTTTAAATTTGCCGCCTCTTAACTGAAATGGCAACACTGCTCCTGTCAAGAGGCATATGTCAGTTAACTCCTGTGAAAACTAAACTAAACAAGCTGCGTCATTTAGTTTGCGTTTGACAGCCATTAATAGCAAACTGCCGCGTGATTTGAGGAGAAAATAGAAGATTGAAAGTACAATATGCTGTGGAAGCCACAGGTTCAGAGGTTTAGATTTTAAATGATTACTTGTTTAAAAGATGCACTTGTTCTAATCTAAATTAACTTCAAAAGGACAAAAAAACAAGGGCAAATATTATGTCAACTTATTGGGTCGATTTTACGAAGATTTCAAGAAAGAAAAAACAAACGAGCAAATTCGGCCAAGAAAAGACATACACCAACGCAAGGGTGCACAAATGTACAGTTGCTATGGCGAAATTTCATGAATTATGATACGAATTTCTACCTCAACCGCCCTATTCGCCGGATTGATCTGCTATTCCGACTATTTCTTGTTTCCGAACCTGAAGAAATGGCTCGACGAAAAAAGATTTGATATTAACAATGAAATCATCTCACAAATACTTATTTTGATGACCTGGATAAATCTTATTTTTTGGAACGGATAAAAAATTTAGAGAGACTTTGGACAAAGTTAAGTTTATAAATGATTTTTATAACAAAAAAAACTGTTTCATTAAAAAGTCAAACTAATATAGGTTCCACTCCAAAACTTTCAAGGCGGATTCACCCATTCGTTTGGAACAAAATTTTCGCTCCGAACGCTTTTTTTTATATGTAGTTTAATTTTAATTTTCGTTCTGTACAAATTCGACTGTGCTGCCAGCTACATATGTCAATTTTTTATGCAAAATTGAACTGAGCTGCCACATCATATTATAAGTATGTACATATGTATGTATAATAATATACAGAGTATATTTGTAAATTTTTTATATTTATTTAACTCAATAGCTATTAGAACAAGTACTCGAATTTTATTCATTTGTACATTAGTATTTGATAAATTTTTTTAATTTAGAACACAACAAACTGCAATCATCTGCCACTGTGCTGCCTGCTTGTATAAGTAACACAGATCATTTACAGAGTTTTTCCATATGGTAGCTTTGTTTCTCCAGAACATTTGATCGAAGTAGGTGGAATCATTTGTGAACAAACTCACAAGGTGAATTCACCCATTCGTTCTGAACGAAATTTTTGTTGTTGTTCCGCATTAAATTTACTCTCTTTCTCAAAATAGAGACGTCAAACTACATATAAAAAAATCGTTCGGAACGTTCAGAAAGAATGGGTGAATTCACCTTCAGTAAGCGAAAATTTTCTCACAACAAAAATTTTGTTCCGAACGAATGGGTGAATCCACCTTTAGAGTACAATGGAGACGCCATACGAATTAAAAGAAATGATTATTAAAGTTCGAACAATCTTAATATGAAATTTTCATTTCCGATTTTGCTTTTTTTTCATGCTAAAATTTATTTATTGTATCTTCAAAAAAAAAAAATGAACTAACAATAAGTATTCAAATCTTAAATATATGTATAAGGATTTTGCATATGAAATTTTTCTCTTCAAATTAAATTTTTTTAAATGATACGATATCCAATAAGAATCACACATTTTAATATTTTTCTTTACGAGAAAATAATTGAAAAAAAAAATTAAATTAAAAAAACGGCAACATTTTAGCAAATGAACATCATATGAAAAAATATATTGTGTACCTATTAAAAGTATAGTCCGCTCCACGTGAAATGCCTTTTACTTTATTCATTTATTTACAAATTTGTTTAGCTTCCCGCTTTAAAAAAAGGTAAGTTATAGATGATTAAACATCAAGGTTTCATTAGATCTTGGTGTTTTCAAGTGCTATCTATTCTCACTATTTTCGCAATGATACGGATATCATTGTTGTATGTTTGTGTCCGTGTGTGGGTAAGCCATTCGTAGTTTTTGAAAGACTAAAGCGGGCAGAAGTAAATTTACGTTATTCTGGAGATTTTAATATGAACCGATTCGAAGCGGTATCTCTGAAATATTTTTCAAATTAATAATTCGACCGAGCCTAAGATTGAACCACCGGTTATTAACTTAAATATTAACTATTGCGTCTATTTGATCATAAACCCACTGATTATTTCGAACAGTGCTTTATTTTAATAATTGCCAATACTGTTATCGAATCGAGCTTAATATCAGCGGCCTGCAGTCATGTTTTTCTTTTTTATTTTGCCTCATAAATGGTAAAAATTATTGAATTAATAGTGGAATAATTAAAAAAAAAAACTAAAAATATAGAATTTCTATTGAGTGTATGTTATAACCGCTAATAGCGCAACACTGATAATTGTTACAATTCTAACCGTTTTATTAACAACATTGTTAATATCATTTTATTGATTCATTATCTTTACTTTTATCATAGGCTAAATAAAGAGATTCTGTGTTTTAATTAACAAGTTACAACAGTGTATTATATTAATCTGTCCTGAATAACGTCCTTAAGGTTAGATCTAGGATAAATCATCTGCCAAGATGAGCTCCTGTCTCTTTCGCACTAATAGATAATCATTCGAAGTTTTTGTGATTTGTTTTGATATACGACTTACCATTCCACCAAGTTTACTTGTATCGAGACCTGATTTTCCTTTTGAAGTTTGAACATGCCATGTATCCTCATTATTTGAATTGCTCGACTGACTATGGCTACCGCCACCAATTCCTCCTTGCTGCCGTTTAAGATTGCCCGTGTCGCCACGTTGGCTATGGCTACCTCCATAATTTCGGCCGTCACTACGACCGCCACGATCATCACGCTTGCCGGAAACATTACTGCTACCAGGCATTGTATTAATATAGTGATATTGATTGCTTAATTGTTCATTATTAGCCTCCTTTTCGATTTGTTCCATGGTTTTGGGAGCTTCATTGCGCGTTGATTGCCAATTTTTTTTACGTAAGTCAATAACATCTTGCAACATGAATCGTACCCGCGATGATATTTTTGAATTTTCATTTTTTGAAGCAATTTGTTGCATGCGTTGAATTACGCTATCCAATGAGTGTTTTCGTTTAACGTCTTTGGAAACGTTTGTTTGTTCAAATTTTTGACCGACTGTGGTCAAAAGTTTGCACAAACATTCCAGCATGTCTTCATTATTTGGATCTTTAAGCAATGCCTCAATACAGCTGTTAATGATTTTCCCAGTCAGTATTGAAATCTTAAATAGTTCGCCAATAAAACGAACCGTGCCGCCAGAACGACGACGTATTTTACGCTCTTCTTCATCCAATAAAGCTTCAAGCTCCACCTTTTCATTGGGATCTTGACAATTGTTAATCTTTTCTTTTATAGGTTTGAGTTTCTCTTCTTTTGCATTACTCTTCGTTACATTCTGAGTAAATTCTCGTTCTGTTTTGTCTATAAGGGCATTGCGAAATGCTGCTAGATTAGTTTTTGTTCCACTTTCCATACGTTCATCGCGAGCTTTCACTTCGTTGATCAAACGATTACATAAATTAGCATATGATACAGAAAAGTTGGGCTCATCGATAGCTTTTTCAAATACTAATATCATGACGGCTTCCATTTTGTCCATGGTATCGATTTTCAACTTGATTATTTCTGCCACAAGGGTTTCAAACTTTTCCGGTGTAAGTTTATTTAATATACCCCGAACGCGGCGTATTAATTCCTCCTTTTCCACTTGGGCTTTTTGTACTGGATCAGGTAGAGTGTCGGTATTTTTCTCAAGTGATCTAGGACGCCAAGCGTTATCAGCTTCATTTAGTTTAACTTCTTGATTCAAGGACAAATTGAAATGTATTATAGATTTACCACTATTACGATTATGATGGCCGCTATCGGAAACCCCTCGACCAGATACAGAACTTTGTTTTAAATAGTTTTGATAGTTGGTGCCTCCATCACCACCACTGCTACCCCTTGCTCCTCCGAATGCACCAACCATGGGTTGTTCCTTTTTAATGCCGCGATAGGCAAAGGCTGGCATTAAACTGGTTCGCGTAAATATTGATGTATTTTTTACTTCCGGCTGTATGCGTGAGGCCTCTGCTTGACGTAATCGCATCAATTGCTCACGATCATATTGCTTCTTACCGCTGAGATTAGAGGGTGACCATTGACCTTCATTGTAACGTATTAAGGATTCGAATGGCTGTTTATTACTATTAGCACTCGCATCACTTTTCACCTTCGTCGTCGCACAGGTGCTGCTGCTGGTATCGCTGCTGTTTGTGATGCTGCTGGCTTTAGCATCGTCTTCCTTATTCTTATCAACGTTTGCTACAATATTTCCAGTTTCCGTTTCCGTCTTTTCATTTTTAGTTGATATGACGGATGGAATATTATTTGATGTTGCATTTACAGATATTTTTTTGGAACTATTAGATTCAACAGCTTTTTTCTTACTTTCTACACTATCTTTTGGTAATTTAAAGGCTTTATCTGTTTCATCAAGGATATCATCTTTTGAGCTTATTGCATTAATACAGCTACCGCCGGTAGATTTACGTGCCTCAGTAGTTTTAGACTCGCTGCTTTTCGCTAAAGTTGCTCCTGCTGTTGTTTTAGTTTTTTCAATATTTTCATTCTTTTTATCTAATTTATCATCATTTTTTATAGCTGCTGTTGCTGCTGATGTTACATTCTTAGGAATAGTGCTTGTTTTATTTACATTATTATTATTATTATTTTTACTATTGCCCTTTTTGCTATTGTTGTTGTTATTGATAAGATCATTGTTATTTATAACATTATCAGCCGTTTCAGTCAAAGTTGATGCTGTAGTTGTTTTATTACCATTTTTTACATTTGAATATTGATTTCCATGCTGCTCTAGCTCTTGTTTTTGTAGTTGCTGCTTCTGTTGTTGTTGTTGCTTCTGCTCATTGCAACTTTGTTTTTGTTGAGGTAATGTTAAATTTTCTTTTTCTTCCAGTTGCATAGTGCTTACAGGTGCTGTTATGTTATAAATATTTGATTTATCTTGTTCACTAGCACCAAAGTAGTCCTCTGCTGTGCAACTTCCTTTGATTTCGTTTTCTTCACTAATAGTATTATCACTTGAAATGTTTATGTATGAATGCAACAGAGGTATTATACTTTCCTCTTGCTGCTCTTTATCTTTTAATTGTTCTTGCTGTAGTGGTGGCACTTGTTGGTTAATATAACTTAAGGGAAACGTTTCTTGAACACAATTTATATTTGCTGTAGTTATTATTTGCTTAATATTTTCTTCCGTTTTGCCTAAAAAATATTTAAAAAAGAGAACACATAGTTAAATTCAAATAATATGAAAAAGCAAATGATATAAATATTCTTTTGTAATCTATTTTATGGCCGAGATAAACACCTAAATTTACGCCTTTTCTTCCCTCAACAATAATTTTTATTCTATAGTAAATTTAATTCAACTACGATTACATCAATTAGATATCAATTCATCAAAAACAAAGGGTATGCAATTTTACTTACCAAATCGATTATTTTCTTACCCCAATATTCTTATAGGCAATCAATCAATTGCCCTTATTATGATTGTCGACGTCGACGTCACACCAAGTCGACATCATTATATTGGCAATTGTGAGATCGTTATCGAGAACTATTAAATATTATTGGATAGGATATTACTACTACTATGGCTTATAAAATTACAATTGATCATCAATATTAGTTAATAATTGCCTACAGCGAGTTCAGAACTGTCGTCTTGATGTGACGTCGACGCGACAATCATAATAAGAAGGAATAAGCTATGTCGATTCTCTCAAAGGTCTGGGTATTATTATCCATTCTAATCTAAATTATGAAAACCATATAAATATTCTATCACAACATCACACAACATATTGATATTGACATTATATGCCCTAAAATCTAATACACCTACACATGTTACGGTTCGAATGGCTAATTTTTTACTCATCTCTAAACTTAATAATTTTATTTTGATTTTATAAAGACTTTTGATCTAGTCGATCCCCAAATTTTATTGCAAAAACTATCATGTTATGGTATCAAATATCGCGAGGTTTTACTATTCAGAAGTTATTTCAAAAAGCTAGTGGGTTGGGTCTCCTATTGTTTTTAGTCTATTTAAATCACTTACAAAACCTTGATTTATGGGGCCAACTATATACGTTTGCTGAGGACGTATGCTTATTGTATCCCCACAAGAGTAGGTAGTATTGGAAACATATATTGGGAGATGCGGCTTTCATTTTCAATTTGACCAGTTGATACTTAACACGAGGAAAACTAAACTTGTTTGTTTTGAATCGCAATCAAATCAAACAAGCATTTCAGTATATGGTGATAGTGAGAAGTAATACAAGAAAAATGTTCAATTACCTATCTGGAAATCACCTTTCAATACATAACAAGTGTAAAAAATAAAATAGCACATCGAGTAGGAATATTATATAAGCTAAGCTAGTGTAAAAGCGAAGGTGATGATATATCAAGAATTAATACGGTCGCATTTGAATTATTTAGCTATTGTTTACGCCTATAATAAAAATAATTGCTGAACTAAAATCTCTTCAACGTTTACAAAATAAGCCGTTAAAAATTGTGTATAATTTTCTATAACCTATTCAATAATTTCACCATATTGGAGTATAAGTATGTAATACGTTCCTACCAGTTTATGGTTAAATAACTACATATTCTTGAACTATGTTTTAAATCAATTCATAACATTGGAAACCGGACCATTTCTTTTCAACAAAATCATGTGCATTTTAGTACTGATCAGATTAATAAAAACAAGGGTGGAGTTAAATATAATGAATCACCTAATGAATTAAAATCTTGTAACAGAGTATACAAAGTATACCTCATGAATACTATGTTCAAAAGTTGAAGCTTTTTTATGTAATTTCTTAATATTTGTTATAATATTTTTGGAAAAATTTAATTTTGCTAAAATATCTCATTTACAATATACATAAATCGTTTTAACTTACTTATGGATTTGCACATGTACATGTATATCAATATGTATATGTATATCAAAGGCCTGCAATGAACGCCATTCAAGGCATTTTGAGTCATTCAATCAGAAATGAATAAGAACGAATGGTAGATCTCGCGCTAGCAAGATGAATGAATGTAAAAGAGATTACGCATTGCGAAAGAGATAATGGATATATGTAAATGAAAACTATGAAAATTGAGTTTGTTTGCGAGTGTTTGGTTTTGCAAAAAATAAAAACTCGAAAATATCCATTTGTATCTGATTATTCAATGCAAAATTCGAATGATTTCATGGCTGTGTGGGAAATTTTTTCTGTATATGTATATGTATATATGTGCATGGAGTAGTGGATTTGTGTGGATGGTTTTTCTGTTGTTTATTTTTGCTCTCGCAAAAGAACACTGGGTTAATTAACCAGCTCTCTTGACATTGGCTGGCCGACGTTTTTTATGTTCGTTTTGGATACAGCGAATACACTGAGTAAATAACCTCTCATACAGATAGTTGTACTCATTTTGTGAGTATAAGACAAATTAAGGGAGTGGAAGAA
>OY813003.1:15491372-15493559 GCA_963681545.1 Germaria angustata | reverse complement strand
TATATATATATATATATATATATATATATATATATATATATATATATATATATATATATATATATATATATAATATATATTATATATATATATATATATATATATATATATATATATATATATATATATATATATATATATATATATATATATATATATATATATATATATATATATATATATATATATATATATATATATACAGTGAACTCGCGATAATGTGAACTAATAAAAACCAAGGTAGTTCACATTATCGAATTTGTTCACATTTTCGATTGTAAAAATTTGTGGTGTTATATTGTTTTTTGGTTACAAAATATTGAAGCTCTTGGAATTTTTAACATAAAATGTAATTTATTGAAAACTTAACGATTTCTTAAATTTTAAGTTCACGTTTTATATTAAATTTTTGGAGCCACCATTAGCTGGCATTGAAGTCGTGTTCATTTTTATTAAAATTAGAATGAAGCTGTTTCGCTTTTTCTTTCAGCATCAATGCACTTATTGGAAGGTTTTTACTTCTCATGTTAAGAAACCACTTGTATAGAGATTTATCCATCATTGGAAGCTCTGAAATACGTAGGTTTACGTTTCACTGGTCTATAATACGTATTTTTAACACATTTATAATTTTTATTATTCTTATTGTGCATCGAACAAATGGTATATTTCCCAACATTATATTTAACACTGTAATACTTGATCCTTTTTCCAAAAGTTGAAGAATTTCATATATCTCACTAATGGTTAAAAACTTTCTGTTATTCTTAGACATCTTTGTAAATACACAGGAATATAAATACACAGGTTTCTATGCGTGACGAAACACAACAAAACTCAAAGTGTGCAAGTACAATAGTTTACAGTTTTTTATTCAATCGGGGGATTTCCAAAATTAGAAAACAAACAAAAATTGCAAAAATTTTTGTTCACTATTTAGAGCCATTAAACTTTGTTCACTATTTAGAGCGTCCATATAAAAAAATAGGTGTTCACATTACTGGATAGTTCATTATATTGGAAGTTCACATTACCGAGAGGTCACTGTATATATATATATATATATATATATATATATATATATATATATATATATATATATATATATATATATATATATATATATATATATATATATATATATATATATATTTTTTTTTTTTTTTTTTTTTTTACGCTAAATATGTTTATTGTATCTTCAAATAACTGAACTAACAATAAGTGTTCAAATCTTAAATATATAAATAATTATTAGGCCCAACCAGTGTCGGACATAAACTTAGTGATAATAATTAATAATACATAAAATTCATGTTACGCACAAAAAATATTTTCAAAGAATTTCATCTGGAGAGTTGCGTATTAATGCCGTAGTGTCCCTCTTTTTTAAGCGGATGTGTCCAGGAAAGTTCAAGATGTTACGAGCAAGGGGATTAGGATGGAACTCGAGTTTTGTTAAATATTTTCCAGCATATTTTGCAATTTCAGCGGTCACAAGTGGCATATGTAAATCACGATGTAAAATAGAATTTTTCAAGTACCATGGAGCCGTAGTTATTAACCTTAATATTTTGTTTTGCATTCGTTGGATTCTCTCTACATTGGAAGCTGAAGCAGTGCCCCATAGCTGAATTCCGTAACACCATATCGGCTTCAAAAGCGACTTGTATATTAAAAGTTTACAATCTAGACTGAGGGTAGAATTTCTACCAATCAGCCAATGTATCTGGGTTAGTTTAAGCTTCATTTGTGTCAGCTTAGAGTCAATGTGGTGTTTCCATGTAAGCCGTCGGTCGAGGTGAATACCAAGGTATTTCACCTGTGAATGTTGAGGAACAACTTGATTGTTGATTCGAATGGGGGAACAAGTGTCTCTTCGTAGAGTAAATGTGACATGAACACACTTTTGTTCATTTACTTTTATTCTCAATAAGTTCAACCATAGTTCCAACAGGCTAATATGATTCTGAAGATATCGGGATGCCTCGTGAGGGTTTTCATGCATACTAAGGCAGGCTGTATCATCGGCAAATGTAGAAGTGAAGATATTACTGCTCAGAGGCATATCACAGGTATAAATCAAATATAAAACTGGTCCCAGTATACTACCCTGTGGCACACCGGATGAGATAGTTTCGGGCACACTCATGAAGTCTCCTTCCACGACAGTGAACTTCCGGGCAAGAA